>LPNX010224468.1:106405-167536 GCA_001517045.1 Pseudotsuga menziesii
TAACATTGAATCGGGAGTTATACCTAACAACTTGAAATTCAATAACTCAAAAAATATAAAACTAAAAAAATGAAAATTTTGTGTTACAAAAGAGTGGATTGTTTCATAGTATAATTTTTTTCATAAACAAAATTTAATACGAAATAAATTCAAATTTAATAAGAAATAAATTGTGATATAAAATAGAAAATTTTATGTTACAAAAAGAATGGATTGTGTCACGGGACGTAGGCTTGTTTTCCATATCAAGCGTCCCATACCCTCTGAAATTCTAGTCACTGCGTGGCATTGATGTGATATTTCTAGTTGGGCATGAAAATAAACCACAATTTTCACCTAGACTACGCCTTATCAAAACCTACCTGACTGAACCCAAGTTAGGAACCTTAGATTTGTGCAGAATGTCAACTGCTTGTTTCATTGTAGGTGATGCAATTTGTCGTATCACCACCCAACCTTAGCTAATGATATCCTTCGCGTGTCCACCCCCGACCAACACTTAAATGAGCAACTTCCCAACACATGACAATGCACTCGCCCATCTAGTCTCAATCCTCAATGGTGCCCGAAGGTCGAATGTGTCGGCTCCACCCTACCACATACCTTTTCTACAACCATTGATGTTATTGTCCTAGCATGGTTAACACATTACCAATCGTTCCATCCTCCATTTAGCCTACTTCCACAGTGCCTTTTCGGGCTGTCTTGTCCTGCTCAACTCGACTTCACCCTTGGTCCTCTTAGCGAGCCTACTTTCTAGTACATTGTTCTCTCCACCTGATGGAAAACAACCATGATCCGATCGCTAAGGATACAAATTCATATGGATTTGGCGTGCACCCTTGACTAGTACATCCCAGTGCTCCCTCCATCATGCCTTTCTAGTGGCGCTTATAGTAGGTTTGTTACAATCTCCCCTAATTAAATATGTTGATGTCCTCGTCAACACATCTCCATCGACACATCCAACGAGAGTGGCATTGGTGGTGAAGAGACACTTCCACATATGTTGATACCATATGTAATGAGATGTAGGCTTGTTTTCTGTGTCGAGCATCCCATACCATTTGAAATCCTAGTTTCCATGCAACACCCACATGATATTGCTAGTTGGTTACGACCATCAATCACAAGTATCACCTAGACTATGCCTTATTGATATCATTCTGACCGAACCCAAGTCAGTAACCTTGTAGTTGTGTAGAATGTCAAGTGTTTGTTTCACCATAGGTGATGTAGTTCATCGCATCACCACCCAAACTTAGACAATGATTCCCATTGCATGTCCACCCACCAAGCCAACATTTAAATGACTGACTGCTCAATGTATGACGATGCACTTGCCCATCTAGCCTCAATCCTCAGTCACTCCCGAAGATCCTATCCAAGGTCTACCCGTCCAGATACCTTTGCTGCAACCATCGACACTATTGTCCTAACATGGTTGGCACATCATAGATCACATTGCCAATTGCGCCATCCTCTATTGAGCCTCCTTTCGCAGTGCCTCGCTGGTCTATCTCATCCTGCTCAACTTGACATCGCCCTTGGTCCTCCTAGCAATCCTAATCGCTAGTACACTGTCCTATTCATCTCATGGCCAACAACCATGACCTGACCACCAAGGCCACCAAATCACATGGAATCGATGCACACCCTTAAGTAGTGCATCTCAACATGCCTTCCATCATGCCTTTCCAATAATACTTACTGTAAGGTTGATACAACTTGTCAAGTAAAATAAATTTTTTCATAAACAAAACTTAATGATCAGATGACATGATTAATCATTATTTTTGCATTTTTAAAAACATATAATCAAACACTTGTTAACCAAAAAAAATTCTAAAATAAATTTTTTCATACGTAATGTAAAATTCTACATAAAAAAAAGTTATTGGTCAAAATTTAAAAAATTGTAAAAATAACATTTACTTTCTCAACGAAGCAGCAAAATAATTCATTCATTTGTAGCTTTGAGGAGATTTCAAATACTATAAGTGAGGATTTTATGGGATAATAGTATTGAGTACAAAGTCAAAGTAACTTGCTTTCATATTAATTTCATCACTTTTCTATGATAGTAACTTCCTTTCTTATCAATTCCATCACTTTTCTATAAAATTACAAAATAATTTTTATTACAATTTATTAATTTAAATTTGTTTAAAAAAAATAAAAATAAACTATATTGTTTATTTATTTATTTATTTTGCCAACCCTATTTAATTGTATCTTTAATAGGTTTCTATTAAAATTTAGCATTTTTTTTTTTAAATGTGGTTCACCATTTGTTAGAGGGCTACTCCACGAAAAAATTTAATACTTGATATTCAAACTGAATCAAGGTATGGTCAACTCATCAATCACAACATTTATTACAAATGGCTCCACAAGAGCAACATGTCACTTACAAGAGTAGAACCTGGGTGGGGAGGGTAACATTCATTCCTCCCAACCACCCAAGCTACATCCATTTGACAAAGCACTACTTTTCTTGCATCAATACAAGTTTCAATATACCCATTTGAATGAAACCAAAACTAATAGATTGAAAAGCCTCACCCATGTATTAATTATGTGTAAAATGTCTTTTTCATGTTTGAATTAATTTAAAAAAAGTTTAACCATGTTTAAATAAATATTATATTTTGAAATTTTGTTAAAGGCGTCGTCAATAGCTTTGTGAGCATCTTTTACAACTAATTGTTCCTTACAATCAATTATTTCGTCCATATTTCACATTTGTTCATAAAAAATCATCATCATTTATTCCCTATTTGACTTCATGGCTAATGTAAAAGTTTAAAAGTTAATTAATAATACTTATTATAATAGTAATAACTATTATAATGGTTGACTAAGATTAAAATAATATACTTTGTTGATTGTTTTATAAAACCACTTGTGGTTTTATAAAAATGTGTTGTTTTTTTCTTTTCTTTTTTTAATTTTCTATTTTTTTAATTTTATTTTTTCTTTTCTCCGATGAGTAATTTCTTACTTTATTCTTATTTTATAAAAAAAAACACATGAGGTTTTCTTTTAAAACTACATGCATTATTAGACTTGCTTTGATACCAATGTAATATTTGTATCCAGATATTCTCAAAACAATTTTGAATAAACCCACAAATTTTGTATAACCCACATATTGAATAATTAATATATTAAATATGATGATGTACAATACAATGCTTGGCCATTAGATAGGCCTTTTAACTCCTCTTCATTAAAGGGTATGTATTTCTATGTAAATAATTTAATTATGATTATTAATTATTATCAACCATTATTATTGTATTTATTTATTATTTTATGTTCGTAACATCGTTCATGATAATAACAACTTGGAGGAAGTGTCCTCCTACAAATCTCAGAATTGATATCCATCACAAGTTCAATTGGAACTATAGCATTGAGAAAAGGATTAACAGAGAGTAGAAATATTACTTTGTCCTAGAAAACAATTGTACATCAACAATTATGGTGATGTGGGATAAAAAGAAGTTCATTTTTGAAACTCTAGCTGCTCTCATTATCTTGTATGGTTGTGATGCTTGGGGGTATCACATCTCTAAATAATCATAGAGAAAGATCCAACAAATTCAAAAAAAAATATCATGTATAACCTTAAAATTAAGAGCAATACACCTAATCATATTCTCCTTATAGAAGTGGATCTCCCCCCATCAAAAGCATCATTATGTAAACATAATTTATGTAAAAGAATAAGATAAATAACATGGAATGCCATAGAATATCTAAAATTGCTTTAAATTCTAGAAAATGTCATCTTTGGCTCAAGAGAGGATGGGATTAGGATGCCATGTCTTGGTTAAATCATTGGGGGATTAACTAGCATACCACACTGCAAGATATCAACTACCTCAAAAATACAATCACATCTAAGTTCAAAGCAGGAATGTGGGACAATAAATATTTAGAGGGTAAAAGAAAGTTAAGATATTGCAAGGAAGTCGTTAATTCTAATATGGAAGATCAAAATTACCTCTCTATCTTAACAAGCTCAAAGAAGAATATTAGTATAGCCAATATAAGCAAGAACTCCCATGAGATTCATAGTGAAACAAGATGTTGGACACTTACCAAAACACCATGGGGGGGAAGGATTTGTCAGCTCTATGAGTCTATGAGCATTGAGGAAAAATATCACTTTCTTTTAGGGTGCCTTGTGTACACCTACATTCGATTGTAGTTTTCTAACCTTTGCTACAACTCTAATCTCCATGATCTTCCAACTTGTCAAAACTATGGGAACCTAGGAATGCTTCTTTCTCAACTTTTCAATCACAGGAATCAAATTTTATAGAAATATAAGTAATTCCTTTCTTTTTTATTAAGGCCCGATAGACCAAAGGGTCTCAGTGGATGTTAATCATCATCATACATTTTCTGCTATTAAAAACAAGATAGTTTTATTTCATAACAAACCATTTTAACACAGTTTGATGACATATGAATTTATATCTCTGTATGAAAATATGAAATTATATTTTATGTCCAATATATAAATATGATTTGTCCCCTTTTATGTATGTGATCCTTTGTGGATTACAATTGATAGAATTTTTAGTATTATTTGCTTGGCTCAAAAAATTTCCTTTTAGAAAATTTACAATTTCCATAAAAAAAACTAACCTAATATTATTAGTTGAAATTCAATAACTCAAAAAATATAAAACTAAAAAAATGAAAATTTTGTGTTACAAAAGAGTGGATTGTTTCATATTATAATTTTTTTCATAAACAAAATTTAATAAGAAATAAATTCAAATTTAATAAGAAATAAATTGTGATATTAAATAGAAAATTTTATGTTACAAAAAGAATGGATTGTGTCACGGGACGTAGGCTTGTTTTCCATATCGAGCGTCCCATACCCTCCGAAATTCTAGTCACTGCGTGGCATTGATGTGATATTGCTAGTTGGGCATGAAAATAAACCACAATTATCACCTAGACTACGCCTTATCAAAACCTACCTAACTGAACCCAAGTTAGGAACCTTAGAGTTGTGCAGAACGTCAACTGCTTGTTTCATTGTAGGTGATGTAGTTTGTCGTATCAGCATCCAACCTTAGATAATGATATCCTTCGCATGTCCACCCCCGAACAACACTTAAATGAGCAACTTCCCAACACATGACAATGCACTCGCCCATCTAGTCTCAATCCTCAATGGTGCCCGAAGGTCGAATGTGTCGGCTCCACCCTACCACATACCTTTTCTACAACCATTGATGTTATTGTCCTAGCATGGTTAACACATTACCAATCGTTCCATCCTCCATTGAGCCTACTTCCACAGTGCCTTTTCGGGCTGTCTTGTCCTGCTCAACTCGACTTCACCCTTGGTCCTCTTAGCGGGCCTGCTTTCTAGTACATTGTTCTCTCCACCTGATCGAAAACAACCATGATCCGATCGCTAAGGATACAAATTCATATGGATTTGGCATGCACCCTTGAATAGTGCATCCAAGTGCTCCCTCCATCATGCCTTTCTAGTGGCGCTTATAGTAGGATTGTTACAATCTCCCCTAATTAAATATGTTGATGTCCTCGTCAACGCATCTCCATCGACACATCCAACGAGAGGGGCATTGGTGGTGAAGAGACACTTCCACATATGTTGATACCATATGTAATGAGATGTAGGCTTGTTTTCTGTGTCGAGCATCCCATACCATTTGAAATCCTAGTTTCCATGCAACACCCACATGATATTGCTAGTTGCTTACGACCATCAATCACAAGTATCACCTAGACTATGCCTTATTGATACCATTCTGACCGAACCCAATTCAGTAACCTTATAGTTGTGTAGAATGTCAAGTGTTTGTTTCACCATAGGTGATACAGTTCATCGCATCACCACCCAAACTTAGAAAATGATTTCGATCGCATGTCCACCCGCCAAGCCAACATTTAAATGACTGACTGCTCAATGCATGATGATGCACTCACCCATCTAGCCTCAATCCTCAGTCATTCCCGAAGATCCTGTCCAAGGTCTACTCGTCCAGATACCTTTGCTGCAACCATCGACGCTATTGTCCTACCATGGTTGACACATCATAGATCACATTGCCAATTGCACCATCCTCCATTGAGCCTCCTTTCGCAGTGCCTCGCCGGTCTATCTCATCCTGCTCAACTTGACATCGCCCTTGGTCCTCCTAGCAATCCTAATCGCTAGTACACTGTCCTATTCATCTCATGGCCAACAACCATGACCCGACCACCAAGGCCACCAAATAATATGGAATCGACGCACACCCTTAAGTAGTGCATCTCAACGCGCCTTCCATCACGCCTTTCCAATAATACTTACTGGAAGGTTGAAACAACTTGTCAAGTAAAATAAAAAATTTCATAAACAAAACTTAATGATCAGAGGACATGATTAATCATTATTTTTGCATTTTTAAAAACATATAATCAAACACTTGTTAACCAAAAAAATTCTAAAATAATTTTTTTCGCACGTAATGTAAAATTCTACATAAAAAAAAAGTTATTGGTCAAAATTTAAAAAATTGTAAAAATAACATTTACTTTCTCAACGAAGCAGCAAAATAATTCATTCATTTGTAGCTTTGAGGAGATTTCAAATACTATAAGTGAGGATTTTATGGGATAATAGTTTTGAGTACAAAGTCAAAGTAACTTGCTTTCATATTAATTTCATCACTTTTCTATGATAATAACTTCCTTATCAATTCCATCACTTTTCTATAAAATTACAAAATAATTTTTATTACAATTTATTAATTTAAATTTGTTTAAAACAAATAAAAATAAAATATATTGTTTATTTATTTATTTATTTTGCTAACCTTATTTAATTGTATCTTTAATAGGTTTCTATTAAAATTTAGCATTTTTTTTTTTAAATGTGGTTCACCATTTGTTAGAGGGCTACTCCATGGAAAAATTCAATACCTGATATTCAAACTGAATCAAGGTATGGTCAGCTCATCAATCACAACATTTATTACAAATGACTCCACAAGAGCAACATGTCACTTACAAGAATAGAACCTGGGTGGGGAGGGTAACATTTATTCCTCCCAAGCACCCAAGCTACATCCATTTGACAAAGCACTACTTTTCTTGCATCAATACAAGTGTCAATATACCCATTTGAATGAAACCAAAACTAATAGATTGAAAAGCCTCACCCATGTATTAATTATGTGTAAAATGTCTTTTTCACGTTTGAATTAATTTAAAAGAAGTTTAACCATGTTTAAATAAATATTATATTTTGAAATTTTACACACATTAATTAGTTAGTTTGTATGTTAACATACATAAATTTGAAGGATTATATAAATACTTACTTCTATAATAATAATAATAATAATAATAAAACATTTATATATATATATATAAACTAAATTCATTAGTTTTTTATTTTTTAAAAGTTTAATATTTATCTAATTTATAATACAATAATATAATTTATAGGTGAACGTAGAAATATAGTTGTAGCATATCAAAATCTACCCACATGAATATGATCTTAACCTTAATTGTGATTCCCAAATATAAAAAAGAAAGGTTTTTTTTTTTTTATAATATGTTTTGTTTTTTAAGATTATGTTAAAATATCTATTTTTTTATTATAATAAAACTCATGATTTGCAAGTTTTCATTGTTCTATTGAAGGTCCTTACTAAAATCATGTCACCATTTTCTTTAAATTTTACTATATTTCTTAATAAGCAAATATGGTAGGATTCTTCATTTTTTTAATCCTTTTTAAAGGTTGGAATATCATGTTTATTTTTTTGTTTTTTTTATTCAACTATATCTCATCTTGCAAAGCCTCCTTTATCTTGTATGGGATGCCCATCTGAAACTATTTTTTAATAAACAAATATGGTAGGATTCTTCATTATTTTAATCTTTTTAAAGGTTGGAATACCATGTTGATTTTTTTGGTTTTTTTATTCAAACTATATCTCATCTTGAAAGCCTACTTTATCATGTATAAGATGCCCAAATATCCTTTATGATTATATTATCATTGGTTTCATATTGCATGTTTTATGTGTGAATTTTAAATAGTACTATGATGTCATGTCCTCTTTCCAATGACCCTAAACCATGACCCTTCCTCCATGGGTAGAACTTGAAATTTCATATCATTATTTTTTAAGTTTACTTTGGGTATTGATTTGTGTCAAAAAAACTCTTCAATAGTTACTTTGTTGTTCCAAAGGATGGTCCATTTCTATTTGCTTTTTTTTGTGGTGGTTTGGTGTACTCTCTAAGTCTGGAATTTCAAATATCTTTTACTTATCAAAAATTTTCTGATAACGGTTTTGTTGTTTGTGTGCTTGTCATTTTACGTTTTCCTCATATGTATAATTGTTTCTTACTACTTTATCATTATAATTTTTTTTATTTTGTAAAAAAAAATTAGTAAAATTTTTAAACAATACCTATAAAAATAATAAAAATATATATAAAATACCAAAAAAATATTGTAGAATGGATGAGCATAGATCTACATAACAACATTAGATTGACATTAAAAACTATTCAAAATTAACTGCTACTCATAATCTACAAAGAAAAAAAAATGTAGATAAAGCTTTAATACCACATCTCTCATAGGATTAAAAAAAACATAAAACTAACTGTAGTTCCGGCTATCTATATTATACAGTCTACGATACCACTAATGTAAGTTTATATATATATATATATATATATATAAATTTGAGATAGTAAGAAATTATCACTCATTATAAGCCACTTGCTCGAGATAGCGGGAAAAAGGCATTTTTAACATTAGTTTATCCATATAGGAGGAATGAGCATAGGCTAATGGGACATGCGCCATTGGAAATTGAAATTGTTGGAGGAAAATAACAAATACAATTTATTAAAATGAAATTTGAAACAAGAATGAGGGTAGTTGGAGGCTAGCATTAATCGTGGACCCTAGCCAAGTGCACAATATTTATAGGTTTATCTTCCTATTTTATTCTGGTTAATGTTTGTATCTATCTGATTACCAATGTGGCAGTGTGGAGAGAGCCTACACATTACAATGTCGGCTCTTTGTGAATGGTTGTCCCTATCATACAAGGTTTATGTTATTGCTAACTTTCTATAAAATACAGGAATTAACAATTATGACAAGTTATGCAAGTTGTTAGAAGTCAAATTGATGTTTTATTAATCAACATGCCCATCGCACCTAACGTGTTCATTTTATAACTATATATCAAATACATTTTGAAATAGAAAAAACGTTATGTGGAACATCAAAACCCATGCCTTATGTACTCTATGTCAACAACTGTGGATGGAAAATTAGAAAATGGAAAATATCTTAATGAAAGACATCTTGTGTTCAAACATAAAGGTTCTACAAAATTTCATCCAATGGCATTGTATAGTCTTAATCCAATCCCTAAACAAGACTTCGAGACATATGGGTCCACAAGATTGGGAGGATATTGAAAGGTACTTAGGAAACAAGATTGTCTACAATGTGATTGTGACTCTTGACTACAAAGATGACGAAGGGCTTCAAGTCATGGGGTGCACTTTTGATGTTTACATCATTAGCATATCTCCAAAGCTTTTAATCAATCAAGCGGAGGCATCATATAATCTATGTCTATGGTCATATAGAGATATTGAATAGTCCAGCACCATATAATTTGTTACATAATTTATTATATATTTAAATAAAAAAATATTATAATTTTATTTTAAATGAGATTTATATTAAATATATTAAAAATTATAAATTTGAGGACTTTCTTTTTAAGATTTCGTATGGAAGAAACATATTTTAAGATTTTAGAAATTAAAGAAATGCAGGAAGCATCGTTATTAAAATTATATAAATAAGATGTGAAGGATAAGTTTACAACGAATAACAGTTGGCATCAATGGTAATCACATATATAATCATTTTCAATTCAAGTTCAAAGTAAACAAGAAGCATTTTGCAATTCAGATATTTTCAATCTTCTCACGAAGGCATTTTCATAAAAGCATAGAAGGCGTTCACTTTGTTGTTATCTTCATTAAAGCTATATGTTTTATTAACATTTTTTTAAAAATAATTTAGGCATTCTACAACTTAATATGGGCAGATGTAACAACATTTCTTTCTATGAGGTACATTAAGCTTTCTAGCTAATCTAGGACAGAAAATGTATTAGAATTAAATAAACACAATTGGAATAATGAACCACAAAGAAACATATAACTATTAAACAACAATTTTTTGAGATAAACTTTTTTGAAAAAAAAATATACATGCCTCAAAGCATGTTTAATGTATTATTCAATAACTACATAATGGTTACAATACTTACAAAGTCTCTATTCATTAGAATATAGGTTTTGGAGAAATTTGAGTAGCATAATAGTAAGTTAAATACTTTCTCAATACCTCTAACACAAGTGCTTTATAAATACGCATAACAAAATCATAAACCATTTATCATTTTTCAATTCTGCATACTGGAAACCACTAACAATCAATTTTCCAAGTAATGCCACTCTGCAATCATTGCCTACTACTACTTCCCGATTCATTACTTTCCAATTCTCAATAATTATTAGTACTTTCTCTGTTACATAACTACAAGGCGTATTCCACATTTTTCCCAACAATATCCCACTTGTAAGATACCTTTGAGAATCTAAGGGAGAATGCAATAAATTGTGATGTAATTGCTGAGGGCCATGGCCAATAGTCTCACAAAATCGCTTGAATGCACATGTGTTCATTGGTTTTGTCAATTCAAATGCAATTTTTTTTCTAAACTTTCTCTAGTATCATGTTTCCATCTTCAACCATGTATCAGACATAGATTTATGGTAATGGATATTGTATAATCTAAGGGATTACATGAGGTTTCCAATAGCACAATACATAACAAGATACAAGATACAAGATACATACATGCATAAAGGTACAAGAAATAACATAGTAATGGTAGTAGAAGTAACAAGTTGTCTTGTATTTATAGACCATCATGTACAAAAACATTATTATTACATATTTTGGCTCACTAGCCTAATATATAGTGCATACACATAGTTATTTAGTTACGAATTCCTAACTGTCTAGACAGTTAGCCTAACCGACTTGATTATTTGAGCTGACTAATCTCTAATCAGTAAGGAGGGCCTAGTCGGTTGGTTGAGTAGGCTCCTCTACGATCTTCCCCACCACAAAACGTTTCTTTGTCCTAAAAAGAACATGGAGATGCAAATATATATATATATATATATATATATATATATATATATATACAAGTTCTTACAAAATAACATAATTAATAAGTATTTTACGGTTGCTTCAACTGGGATGCTTTTTTTGATGGAGTAAATTTAATACATGTTTCAACAATGGTCGCTGTAGAGAGATTGAGGCAGTTTTGGAAGTCATCCCATTCAATGAGGATGGTCTCGATGTTTGTTACTAAACTGGTGAGTTTTGATAGTCAAATTAATTTGAGTTGTATTGGTTGATCCCACATATTCTGCATGTCTAGGCTGAAGTTTTGTGTTTGGATTTCTGCTGATTTTATTAGTTTGTAAATTCTGATAGTGAGCCAACTAATTTTTTATTGAACTCATCTCCCTTCATGAATCCATTTGTACTCACTTCTTCTTAACTAATCTTATCAGATGCTCCATGTTTATTTGCTCATTTAAAATATGCATTGCGGATGGATCAGATGATTGCTTACACTTATACAGGTCCATTAAAGTGCTCTAAATATCCTGGGTTTCCACACAAACTTTCATGTAATATGAGTACTAGTTATTAAGTGTGATTGATCCTTTGCATGCTTACTCTTCATATTATTTTATCTTTTTGTCATATTATTCAAATGCTCTGAATTGGTTGGCAATGAGGAAGATGGTCTCATCCTATTGTTTTTGAACTAGGTAGTGGTGCATTTTTTGATAATTTTCTAGTGCAAATGCCAATAGAGTTTGCATTTTGTCGATTGTTTTCTCCAAAAAAGGCTCTTCTAACTGTCCAATGGTTTGTTCTACTTTTGTTACACACGATGTCCATGCATTTTCTTGTTCCTCTTTTAATGTTTTCATCTTTTTGTAGCTTTAATCCCACCCTTTGTTGATTTCCTTGGTGTTCACCTTGATAATGTCGTCAAGCTCTTCTTCTGAAACTATAGAAGCTAAGAAGGAACCTTTATTTGATTTTGTTTTAGCGATTAGATGAACTATTGTTGCTAAGGAATTGTTCCTATGGCTAGGGCCGAGGCCATTGACGTACTAGGGATATAAAGACTGATATATAAATCTTTACAAACATAAATTAAACAAGATTGCAAGGGTTATGAGGGTTCATACCTCATGCACTGAAGGTTGATCCAAGATTTCCTTTAGACCTCCTCTTTCTCTCCAATACAAGAGACTTGTAAAACAATTTCAAACCTTCCTTAAACGAATTTGACCACATGTAATGATATGATATTCAAAACAATCTTAAACCATAATCAGATAAACATCAACATGTGATCATAAATTGAGATATAAATAGTGATTTGGAAAGAGAATAACATCAAATATTTATTAATAAATGGAATAAGTAGAAGATATAGATTATCCTCATGCAAGGAACCTCATGAAACCTTCAATATAGATCTCCTGCTTCTCTCCTCCAAGATTCTCGGTCTCCAAGCTTTGCAGTAAAGGGAGATGACAACTAGGTAAAAGTTAGGGGGATGAGAGTCCCTATTTCACCAGCATAACAATATCAAAGAATAAGTCCCGTTTCATGGATTGTTCTCCCTCTCTTATATAGTAATATGAAGAGTTAGGGTCAAGGATGGATCCGTTAAAATTGAAGAGGCAGTTAAAAAACCACCCAAACCACCCACATATTGAGAATTTTATATTTTTTGACCACTACAGGAATTATACGTAGGCTTCCCATTGACAACTCGCATATGTAAAGTTGAAATACACAAGTTTCCTTCTGAAAACTCACGTATGGGTCAAAAAGTAAATTTTTAGGGTATTTCCAAGAGTTTTCGGGAGTTGGTTTCTTCAGGAAAGTTGTTTCTTAGTCCAATATATTTTTAATGGTCTAGAAAAAAGGTTAAACGAAGTTACATAAATCCATATATGTCCCTTCCATCCATAGGTTTCCTTTGGGCGAATGACAATAAATTTCATGAAGTGTCATCATGGAATTGTCGTCATGCGACAAAACAGGTAAATATCATCATGGATAGAGAAGTTCCATTTTGGGATATAATAGATGCCCCCTAATATATGAGGTTAGATGGTAATATGATAACCAAAATACATTATAAAAATAGGGACGGTTGAGTCATGGAGTCGAATAAAATAGAGAATCCAAGATTGTAGACTTGAACGATGGTAAGTGAAATAGAGATAAATTTCAGACAAAAATGATCTCTGGGACATACATGTCCATGTACAGTTGATCACCATAAAGATACAAGGCAGATCCAGCATGTGCTAACATGCACAATATGAAAAAAAGGGTCCATATCAAATATAAAGGATTCATGGCCACAAATGAATAACGTGGATCCATGCTCAATAATCAATCATAGCCACAATAATACAAGGTGGATCTATGTCTCAACAAATTTCATAAGAAGTGTGATAAGGTCTTGCAAAAATCTGGAAATAACAAAAACTGATGATGTTATTGTTAACACAAGGTATTCAATCCAAACTGCTCAAAGGTATGAATACGAACCATGTGAATAGAGGAGTTGACGTCGAACATGGAAGAAACCATTTTATTAATGGTAATTGATGAAAACCATTGAAAAATGCAAGGGAAACCACTACTAATTAAAATGGTCCTTGAGATACCTAGTACATTCTAACAAGTGTGAATAAATGGTCTTGAAGTCGAACACCTGAAGAATCCATCAAGTAGGAGACATTAAGCTATTCCCGCTACCCAATAGCCAGGGAAATTGCCACTGATGTCTACAATCCCCAAGCTATTGGCATAAACTCTAAATCTCATTCCCATAGTAAGTTATGGTGAATTCGATAGGAAGAGATCCATTGGAAGGAAGGCATTAAAGAATCATCCATCATCCAACTCAAGGAAAATCAAAGACTGATTTGATTTGGAACTGGGACAAAGTTTTGCAGCAAGAACAACTAAAAGACTTGACGTACAATGAACTGATACCAGGGAATGGTCATTACAAAAGGTCATGGAAACTGTAGAATGGATGACAAAGGTTTTATCCTTGAATAATGAGAATGACACAATAGTGACTTAGGAATCCTTTTGACACCAAGGGACCAACGATACAAATATGCAATGTAGGAGACATTGATAGATTCTCCATATAATTGGAAAAGTATCCAATCAAAGGAGTAAACACTTTGAGATTAGGTTTAATCCTAAGGAAAAAAACTAGAACCCAACTGTTGATAGACTCAAAACGGGTTCTTTACTCAAGGATGACAAGAATTTGTGCCATGATATAAAAGAGATTTCAATGAAATTCCCTTTCCTTCTTTGTTGTAAAGGTTTAACGACTCTAAGGAATAAAACTCGGGGCATTCTTCATTGTTGGAAAGATTGAAGAAGAGATAGAAGAATGCTTGATAAAGCACTGATTCATGGATTTAATAAGCCCAAATTAGTGGATGCTAGGTGAATTTTTCACGATTCGAGAGTCTAAAAATGCCAACGAAGACTCTAGTGGGGGGGGGGGATTTTTTGTAATGTTAGTCTACAAAGTTTGAAAAAGTATAAAACAATCTAGAGGAGAACTCTCTTATCTCAGTAGAACTAAGGTATGCGTTTTTTGTAGTTAGTTTGTAAGGTTTGAGAAAGGGGTAAACTATCATTGTACCAATGCTCCTTCAAAAGAAAGAAAAACACTTTAGTTTTAATGCAAGTGAAGGAAATCAAGATCACTCGGGTCATTCCATTCATTTGTGAGTATGGGGAAACCAACGATAAACTAGATGCTTTTGTCCTAAAGTTTTAGAGAGCATGGAAATGGCATAAAGAACATTTAGAATATTTTTCATAGTTTAAACCAAAGAATGAGAAAAGAAAAAATATTCTCAAGTAGGTTCCTTCTTCGTAAGTTTAGTCTCCCAAGTTTTAGAAGGAGATAAACGTAAAAATTGGGTATACTCTTCTAGCTATAGTCGTCTAGAGTATTCCTTTTCATAAGTAATCCACATGGTCCAGAAAAGGATTAAACTTATACCGATGTGGATTTTCCTTCACATCCTGTTGGGTCTAGGGACATTAGGGCAGAATCCATGCAGAATTGTGCCCAAGTATGGAGAAGAACATAAAGGAGAAGAGGAAGGAGCTATGACTGAGGAAGCAACATAAAGGAAAAGGGGAGGGATGCTATGATAGAGGAAGTAAAAGAGAAGAAGAAGACAAAGAGAAGGCATTGGAAGAGGAAGTTGCAGCAGATAAGTAAGCCACGACAGAAGGATAGAAGGTGACATGAGATGGTATAACTGAATATCAACATAAGTAGGCGTGCAAATAGTGTAACGATCGAAAAACGATAGTAGGGAATAATGCTGAGAAAGCGATAGTCCTTAACAATCATGGGTACAAGCTCGGCTGGAGACGGCGGAAACCACACACGTGAAGGGATATTTGTAAGTTAGGCTGATAATGCCTCTCGTTATGTGTTGCTAGAATAGGAAAGACAACATGTTGGCGGGATATTGTAAGTCAGCTGAGATAATGACATAAAAAGACTATATAATGAGGCTGTATAGAGTTTGTATCCAGTAGTTATTGAGTCTGTAGCAAGCATGTATTGGATGGGTATTGAGTCTGTAATAAGGCTATAAAAGAAGGAACCTGAGTTGCATATGGGTTTTCTTCTAGCTTGTAGATTCTTGTTAGACTCTTGGTAAGATGCTTGAGCTAGACTTGAAGTAGGATTTCTAGTGAATGGCTCTATATTGCTAAGTGCATTAGAGAAAAGGTTATGCAACTGAGTGCACAGATGAGTGAGGAGGGTTGAGTCAATCTAGGATGTGTGCGAATGATTGGGAGAAGTAGAGTATAGAGAGAAAGAGAGAATAACAGAGAGCATGTGAAGGAGAAAAAGTCAATAAAATAGAAAATAAGATCTTGAATAGAGTTGCAGCTTTGTGTGTAGACAAAAGGTGCATCTATTTCCTCATACCAGATGAAGAGCACCTTGTTGTTTTTTCCTGGATGGATTTCCATGTTATATTCTTTGTATATGTGTGAATGTTGAAGTAGCTTAGATATATGTTTGGTTATTGTGTTGAATGAATGGTTTATTATTGTGTTTACAAATGGATAAATGTATGATGGCCACATTATACTAATGGATATGATTATGCTGCATGCCTATTGTTTATTTATTTAAGTTGCATAAAGAAAGGTTGGATCGTAGTTTAGCTGTTGAAGCACTGTGCATACAAGTAATCCACCCCGACCTTCATTAAAATCCTTGGCACAGAGCCAAGGTACCATTAGAGTAAATTTGAGGTCTAAAATGGGCCTCATAAGGAAAATGATAAAATAATAGTTAAAATAATAAAATAATAGTTATTAGTTTTGGAGGAAGAATGAAAAAAACTACTTTTTTTGTTCGTATTTTCGACATATCTCCTTGTGTTTTTACTCAAATTCTAAGCGGGAGACCTTGTTGGATGCGGAATTTAATTCCACATCCAACAAGTACCCACACTGCATACTTTTGACGGACCCTGCTACCCCAAAAACAAGAAATTCCTGAAAAAATGTGATGATGATGTCATCATCACATTTTTTTAGGCATTTCATGTTTTTGGGGTAGCGGGGTCCGTCAAAAGTATGCAGTGTGGGTACTCGTTGGATGTGGAATTAAATTATGCATCCAACCAGATCTCCCACATGAAATTTGAGTAAAAACACAGGGAGATATGTCGAAAATACGAACAAAAAAAGTAGTTTTCTTTTATGACAAATATGTAAATTCAACCATTATGGTTGACTTATTTTATTGAAATTCTATTGGTTCTTAAATTTCAACTCACAAAATTTATTATTGGCGCATTTTATTATAAGGCCCATTTTAGACCCCAAATTTCCTCTAATGCTAAAACACCCTCCCACACAATTGCGGAAACTTGGTTCTGGAAGTTACCCATAAAATAGACATATCTCGGGTGAGATGACATCTATGTCGCAGGTGCTTCTGGCTGAGCTCTACTCTATTGGGCCGATATATTGATCTTTTTTGTACTGAGAAAAAGGGACTAAACCTAGGTCTAGGGACAGAAATATGGGAGAAATCCAACACATCCTTTAATGAGTCTGAAGAACAAGCGAACTCGACAATCTAGTCATATTTAAGGAGTTAGACTAGGTCTTAAGAATAAATCCATATCTTTCCCATAAATTTTTATTGATAATTGTGATAATTATGATCTACAACAACATCTAGGAGCCTTATAGAAACTCACAAATCAAATTTCATCCAAAATTAGCAAAAAATCATGAAAGGAGAACAATTTTACATAACCAATGTGAACTGAAACTGTATATTATTTTACTGTCTAACATGTGAAATATTTTAGTAACAGGTTTATATTACATATGAAGTGGTTCATGAGGCTTATGAAGCAACAAATGACTGTACATGTGAAATTGGCCAAATTGGCCTCAATCCCCCCTAGGTGGTCCAAACTCGCTCCAACTCAGCCCAAATGGTCACAAATGGAGGTGTGGACGTGGCTGAAGTGACTTGGAGAAATCATGAATTCTTGACATGCATGGGTGTACAAAGTAAGGTGATTCAAAGGCTCTAGGTGGCATTAAATGCTCCAAAATAGTCCAAAATTGGGCGAAATCCACCTTTAGCACTCCTAGTAAACCACAATGTCCACATTCAATGAATGGGAGATCACCAAAAATGATGAGGGTGCACATGTAGAGGTTTTACTGAGGTGGAGCTCTGATGTAGGTGTTAAAGCCCCAATTTAACTGGTTATTATGCCCAATTAAGCTACCTAAGTCCAAACCATAGTGTATTAATGCACACATGCAAGAAAATTGACTAGCGACTTAGAATAAGGTACTAAAGGGTTGGATTACTGTTCTAACACCCTCCCTTAACCAAAAACTTAGTGCAAATCATGAAAATGATTTATTAAGGCCTTGGTAAGTAAGGCACAAGTCACCTTTTACAACAATGTTTATTAATCCATGTAACCGAGGTAAGGAGGAAAACCTCATGGGAAAAAACCTTCCCTCAAAAATGGATATGATAGAGATCAAAAGGTATTCATCAGATCCTCTTCTTCACTTGAATGAGCTTAAAGAACAACTTCTTGGTGATGGACTTAGTGAAGATGTCGTCGATGCCAAGATCATGCATCAATGCATCAAAGTGCTGTAAACAAAGATCATGTGGAGAGGCCCTTTGATGGTCATCCTTTGATGATGGAGGGGAATCATAAGGATGTATTTTGCTACAAGAACACTCTGATATAATATAATAATAAATCATGGAAAATATATCTCTGCAAACTCTTTCCCAAATAACATCAAAAGATTCAACAAAATCTGCATTATGAGTAGCTTCCATATCATGAATAAAACCATGAATCCTTCTCCTAATTTGATGAAGCACCTTCATAAATCTGTAAAAAAGCTCAAGAGGCTCTGAAATATCAGAATAAATTTCATACAAAGCATAAAATATTATAGGTATGGTATCTCCATGAGAAAATGGATCCATAGGAAGAGAAGATTGAGCAACTAGATCACAATTGCAATTGAGCGAACCTGGAAGGTTTGGAGACTTGAGATTTGGACCATGGGTGGAGAAAGAAAGTACCAACATATGCAAAAAAAGTCCCATTAAGTCCAATGATGGATTTACAACCAATGAAAGACATAAAATACATAACATCAACATATACAAGAGCCATAGCATTGGAAACTAGGGAATTTTCTGAATTTCCAACTAGTGAACTTGACGGTTGTTGGGTCCTTTCGTCATGAAATGTTTGGGAAAATGAGTCAATGAATGTAATAGGATTTATATAAGCTTGTATATCATCTTCATAATAATAATTGTAAATATATGATTGGATTGGGAAAGGTATTTCAGAAGGCACATCAAAAGTTAGTGAAAAATGACTAGTTTTGGTAGGAAGCTTTGATGAACTGACTAGGAATTTTTTCAAGGAAGGGATGGAGGTTTCAAGTTCTGATATATAAGAATGTGAATCAGAAACAGACCTAGAATAAATAGAGAAAACAGAAATGGGTTTTACCCATGCACCCAATGCATGCTAAGCCTTACCATTTCCTTGCCTGCGCTCCCATCTTTTTGTAAATTCTGGAAGAGCAATATGGCTCTCCTCAAGGAGCTTGGTCATGATGTTCATCTTATTTCTGAAGGAAGATTTCTCAAGATGTGAACCTATTCAATAATCACATGTGGGTCTCTCTCTCTTAGTTCTCCTCCTCCTGGATCTTGAGCTACCATCAGTAGAATTGGAGCTTTCTGAACTTGATTCCTTCTTCTCTTTCTCCTTTTGCTTCAAATTTTTCTTCTTGCTATGGGATTGATTTGATACACCAGAAGCAAGGGATTGATATTTGGATTTGATTATGGTACCCATATGAAGTATATTTTATTTCTCCTGGGTGAGGGATTCCATGAAGCTAGCTAGTCTTGGCATTTTCCAGTTTTGAAGTGTCAATTTTCTGGAATGAAAGGTGCTTACAAACACTAAAAATTCCAGCCCCAACCTTGAAAGGATGGACAATATCAACTAATATTCTTTCTTCTCATTCCCACATTGCTTTAGCTAAAGCACTAAAGACTTGAAATCAGTGAAGAACTCCTGAATTGTCTTAAAATGCATTGGGCTCAGGCTTATGAGCTCGTTCTCAACCTGGTGACCTCTTAGTTCATCAGTTTTCCCAAAGAGTGATTCTAGTTTAACCCAGAATTCATTTGGGGTTGTCAAACTATCTATATGAAACAAGAGCTCTCTTGAGATACTCAGGCATAACAATCCATATGATTCATCAAGTCTATTGAAATACTTGTCTTTCTCTACAACAAAGTTTGGCTCCACCTCTATGCCCATGGTAACTTTATAGAGACCCTTGGATCTCAATTGAATAACCATTTCTACCTTTGAATCAAATAAATTGAAGGGGGTAATCAAGATGTGTATTTTTTCCATTTCTTCTTGTGCTAATGATGAGGAAATTGCCGGAAATCCTGCAAAAAACACTCAATTTTATCTGGAATTTCTCTAAAAAATGCATCTCAAATGATCAAGATTGATATGAAACTCACTAAAATACACTTATCTCTGATACCATGTGATAATTTAGATCTACATAAATATCTAGGAGCCTTATAGAAACTCACAAATCGAATTGCATGCAAAACCAACAAAAAACCATGAAAGAAGAACAATTTTACATAACCCGTGTGATTTGAAAATGGATATTATTTTACTGTATAACATGTGAATTATGTTAGTAACAGGTTTATATTACATATAAAGTGTTTCTTGAGGCTTAGGAATCCAAAATTGACTGTACATGTGAAGTTGGCCAAATTGGCCTTAATCCCCCCTACGTGGGACAAACTCACTCCAACTCATCCCAAATGGTCACAAATTGAGGTATGGATGTGGCTAAAGTGAATTGGAGCAATAATGACTCCTTTTCATGCATGGGTGTGCAAAATAAGGTTAGTGAGAGGCTCTAAGTGGCATTAAATGCTCCAAAACAGTCCAAAATTAGGATAAATCCACCTTTAGTGCTCCTAGTCAACCACAATGTCCAAATTCAATGAATGGGAGCGCACCAACAATGAAAAGGGTGCACATGTGGAGGTTTGAATGAGATGTAGCACTCATGTAGGTGTGAAAGCCCCAACTTAACTGGTTATTATGCCCAATTAAGCTACCTAAGTCCAAACCATAGTGTATTAATGCACAAATGCAATAAAATTAACTGAAGACTTAGACTAAGGTACTAAGGGGTTGGATTACTGTTCTAACAATCCTAGAAAAGTAAACTCATGGATTCCTTAAATTTTTTAACAAGCTTGAATGAATGATGGAAGAATGCTCTAAATGCGAGGAGACGAGTGTTAGAGGCATGAGAAACTAGTTCCAAGACCGAGGAGCAAAACTAAGCATAGTGGAAGGAGAATGAGAAAAATAAGGACACTCGGGGAGCATCTCCTCTGGGTAAAAGGTGTCTAGTTGCAATGACAAAAATGATACAAGGCCGAGCAATGATGAGATTAGAGATAAGGGCTTATATAACGAGCTAGAAGCATGGAAGCCAAATGGGGCTTGTTATCTCTATGGTTGTTTTTTCATTTTTATCTTAGGGTTTTATATTTTTTTTGTTTATTTTGAGTTCATATATTTAGTATTACCTTATTTTTTATACCTTTTGTGTGTCATGATTTTTATATTTTATTATGATTTCTTTTGAAGGCTCTGTTGCAGCTGCAACAATTTCCTAAAATTCCAAAAAAAATTAGGACCCTCCTTTTTGCTTAGTATTTTCGCTTCTTCTTGGATTTGGTCTAAGAATTTTCCGAAAGAGTTGCTTATGTTTGAAGTGGTTTATCACCTGTTGAATTTCTCTCTAGTGCTGAAAAGTTTACATTTTTATCAAGCCTTATCGTTATCTTCGATTACCTTTGAAGCCACTTTGAATCGGAAGTTTGTTCAATTGAATTTCCCGTCGTTGCGGAGGTTTTTTCCTTGTCATTTTCCGCCGTTGCGGGTGAATTTTGGTTCTACGTTGAAAGGTATGATTATTTCTTTGTCCGCCATTGAGGACGGTATCTACATTTACTTTCCACCATTGTGGATGAGTTTGAGATTTTGGTTTTCATTTCCTTTCCGATAAATGTGTTTTAAGCTCGGCGGAGTATTGGTTTGAAGCGGAGGCTCTACCGTTTATTTCTCTCACCATTACGGAAGAAAAGCTGTTTCTTTTCCCCCCGATCCTTTATTGTTTTAATTCATTGGGTCCCACAGTTGCGGATGGTTCCACGGTTTGAGTTTCCACCGTTACGGGTAGAAGTTGGCTTTCATCACCCGATCCTAAAAGCCATCCGACGTCTGATCATTGGTTTTTGTTTCGCCTTTACCTGTTCGCCGTTGTGGAGGAGGTTTCGTTTGTATTCCGATCAGCCTTGTTTCCGATGTCTGATATATTTTTTCTCGCCATACACCTCCACCGTTACGGATGTTTTTATTATTGAGCCGTCCGCCGTGGCGGAGGGAAATTCACTTTCTCCCTTCGATCCAAGCTCCTTGACGTATGGTGTATGGTTTCACTCGCCATGTTGACTTTGTATATATATATGAGCGGGTCACGGGGTTTGTTTATCATTTCAGTATTGTCAACTAGTGTGCTCTGTCGTTATCTGTTGCACTTGCCCGTTCTCCGTTTGCAGTACTTTCAGTCCAGGTGTCTTCACCGTGCTCGGTGGTTATCTCCACGTCGGCTGCGCGTCCATGCCAGGTAGGTTCTATTAACATGTTCTCGTTCCATTGTGGCATTCGGTAGGGTTTTATGTGGTCAGTTTGGATTGCGATGGTTTGTTTTCCCTGGTAGGTTTCCAGTTCCTTTTTTTTTCACGCCTATATAAGTAGGGGGATTTTTAAGCTGGACTACCAGCGGAGGCATTTTTAACCTGCGTACTTATTATCTTGGCCTGCGGCCTCTGTTTGCAAGCCCCACACATTACCAATGGGGGCTTGGTGCAGACGGTCGTTGTGCCGTCTGCACCAATCTACCACGAGTGGTAATGATTGTGCAGGTGGGGGGGGGGGTTATGGGCATTTTTATTAAAGTACCTGTTAGTCCTCACCACAGTTACAGCCCTTATTTTACCCACATCCTCGAACAGTTGTTTTTCCGCGCCGTCCCACGCAGTCCATTTGGGCTCGATCATTAGAAACCCTAGTCGGTTGGAAGGGACATGCCGCTGTTGTAGTTCGTTAACTGAAAATAACATAGGTAGTGGTCTTGATGGAAGCATCATGAGCAGAAAAGTGACAATAATCCTCGTAGAGAGCGAAATGTGTAGTCGAGTTAATGTAACTATTCTGCCACAAACCGCATGAGTCTTCGTCAGTTTTATGTCTGCTGGGTCTTATTCTTAAAATGTTTGATGTTGGAAAACATAGGCGGCTAGCATGATCTTGATACATTCAACCCTTTTCTTTGTTTGCTGTGCAATAGACCAAATTGATGAATGCTGCACCTTGCATTTGATATACATGCATTTTCTTTACGGATTGTTTTCATGGGAGAAACAACACATTGCGAAATGATGTACATTTAATGCTGGCTCAAATATGATTGATAAAGTGTTTAGTATCATGCAGCAGTAGTATATTTCCCACTTTATTGTGCAGGAATGAGTTTGCTTCATGCTAGGTATAGATAAGGTCATAGGATACCGCGCACTAGTTTCAGCAGTTCTGATAGTCAGGGCATTTTTGGGCTGTACATACATGCATTTGTTCTCTACTTGCTATCACATTAAACGCATGAAAATGGCATTTTGGATATGGATGTGGTTGTTGTAGTCTAGAAGATGGTTGATGGAATGATTTAATATCATATAGCAATTTTTTTCATCATGCTAAGATATAGATAAGAGCACTAAATAGTGTGCATTTGGTCAGTCAGGTTATGCAAGCTTATATCTTAGTTTCATCGACTAGTTGCTGTCATGGTATACATAGAAAGAATAAAATGCAGTACACTGTCATATAAATGTATGCACCTTGAATTTCTCAATGTTATAATGTTATATATGGTAGGAATAATTCGAATCCACCATGTCCAAAAGACAAAAGAAGAAGGCCCCAGTGGTGGAAGAAGTGCCAGAAGCAGAAGCTAAAACAAAGACTGAATACATATATGAAGACACTCAATGTGTTTATGGTGTTGAGCCCGAGTACAAATGGGGTGAAATATATAGATTGATTTCCCGCAGGGAGGTTCCCGACATGGGCCCCAAAGAAGAATCTATCTATGCTAACATAGAGAAATATTCTATCATGAAAGTTGCCACCAGACCAAAGCTGTTCCCATGCTCTGAGGTAATTGGCTGGATTTTGCCCCGAGTAGATACAACCACAATGATCATAGGGAACGTTGAAGGACAGGGCTATGCTGCATTTAGCCCTGGATATGTGGCGTTGGCCTATCACCTACCAGAAGCCCAGGTTTTCTTATCTGACGATTGGCTAGACAGCATCAGAATGGACCTGGTGGAAACTCTTAAGAAAATGCTCTTGCAGGGAAAGCTTTTTCGACACAGACCGACTAGTGAGTATGATACAGTGAGCCTAAGGGTCCCCTACATATTTATTGCTTTGATCCTGAATAGGATCTTTGGGAGAGCTCATGGCAGACTCTTTAAACTTGAATGGATACCAATTATTTTCCATGTGGCAACCCAAGGCACAGTCTTCAATTGGGCCAACATGGTGTCTAGCAGTCTTTCTTCTAGCGTGACCTCAGCCTTGGAGGGAGAGTCCAAGAAAAGATCGGAGTTTTATATGAGTTCAATATTGATAGATTGCATATTGTGTAACCAGCCCTTCCCCGGTCTCAAGTGCATCTAGGACAGGGAAAGAATGCCTGTGTATGCCGCTTATAGACCATTGTGGGCTCACCAGTACCATAGCCATTATAGAGAGGTCTGTGAGCACTTCATTATGCCACTCTACACGCTCATTTTCCAGAAGGAATGTGAATATATGTCAGAAGGTGCCATGCAGGTAATAGAAGAACATGCAGACTATTTCTTGACTGACAATGGCATGTATTTCAGAATGATTGGAGGATCAAAGACACCTTTACTGTTGCCCAAATATGCAATGGATTATACAGTCCATAAAGAGGCAGTCAGGAAGGTGTTCATTGACGGAATAGGTAGTTTCTTGTTCGAACACAAGAAGATCGCATACCCTCCTTTACCATTCAAGTTAGGTAGCTACAAATTCACCAGGGTGAAACAAGCTGCTGAATTCATAGAGGAATTGGGGAAGTTCCATTTTGGTGAGATGCCTTTCCGAAGGAATGATACTCACGGTAAAGTGGTGGAGCATTGTAAAGAACACAAAGTAAATTTTGAGTATACCCATCACTTTGATAAGGAAGAATCTATTTTCCGAAATGCCCCTAACATGATGGCACTGAACAGAAGATTTAAGAAAAAGATTACCACCAAAGGTGGAAAGGGGGATGAACAGAAAAGGGCTGAAGAAGAAGCCAAAAAGCAAAATGAAGAAGCCCATAGGTTGGAAAAGGAAGCTACAGAAAGGATTCATTCAGAAGAAGAAAGAAGAGCTGCTCAGGAAGCAATAGAGAAAGTAGAGGAAGCAGCTAGAAAAGAAACAGAGGAAGCAAAGAGAAAGCCCAATGAGGAGCTTCAAAGGCAAGAAGCTGAGAGGATAAAATTGACACAGCAGTCAGCTTCTGAGACAGCAACAGGGCAGACTCAGGACGTGGAGCACCCCGAGGTATAGACCCCTCAAGTACCTGCTACTAGCATACCCAGGGTTCCCACGCTCATGTTGGTCCCATTTGCGCAGGAAAAGGGAAAAGAAGTCCCTGAAGAAGATCATATTGATAGCCAATGATATGCACTCCCAAGATTTGAGAAAGGAACATCAGGAACAGATCTCTTCGTTGCTCCAGCCATTCAAAGAACATATCTTGGCCCAAAAATCGAGAATGCTCGAGCTACAGATTGCTCTAGAGGAGGAAAGGTGTAAGGTCCTTCAGATTGACAGCCGGTTAGGGGAAATCATGGATACATCCTCCTACTTCGTCGACAGATTCCAGGATGTTCTTGAAGTTTTGAATGCCAGAATGGCAAGGCTGGAGAACAATGCAGAGACTCCAGCAGAGCTACCACCCAAAGACCATCAATCCCTAAAAAGAGATCATGACCTAGTAGAGTTTGTTGTCAGCACCATGGAAGACTTCAAGAAGACCGTCAAAAGGACGTAGGGAGCATGCTCAGAATACTTCAGGAGGCTCCTTAATACTTTCAACTGGTGTCAGACAGATAATGAACATAACCTTGACAAGTTCCCAGACCATGAAACCTTCATAGAAATATTGCAGAGTAGATATCAGGATGCAGAGGCCAGAAAGCAACAGATTAAGGCCATTGATGACCTAGTTTTGAAGAATGAAGTGGGCCACCCAGCCGTTAGTATAAAATTTTTGGAAGATCAACTTCGTTTGAGCCCAGCAAGGATCAAGGCTATCAAGAATCAAGATGAGAAATTTGAGATAAATATTCAGTTTTTGGAGCCTAGCACTTTTGAAGGCATCGCTAGTGAAGCTGCAGCGTGGAAGAATTTCCTAGAAAGCCAAGTGGGGCCCTTTTCGTAAGGGATGGGTCACCTTTGTATTTTGTAATATTCTGAAAAGACATTTGAAAAAGTAAAACGTTGGGAAAATGAAAGGTTGGGAAGCCCAAAGGCTACTTTGGGCAGCCCAACCATTCCACTCTTTTTGTATAAATGTAATAGACTAAGAAGAACAAAGGGATTTTTCCCCAGTAAGACTGGAGGACATATTGTAAAAAGAACTATTTCCTTTTGCAATAAAAAATTACAGTTTGCCTGTTGGCCCAGAAAGAGATGTGAAATTTCCTAATGTTATGTAATGGATGGCGGAAAGATGAACTACTTTATTTTTCAGCTTGTGTCCATGAATTGTGAGATCATTCTAACTTTATGACCTATGTCTTGTTGAATGATTTTTGATTTATTTTTGTGGAAAGTTCACCAAGAGTAATGTATGTTGTTTATATAACAATTAGCTATCTGATTGTTGGATTATCTTTAAATCTTTCATGTGTTGTAGATAAGAATATCAGCTACCTGTAATTTTCGTTTATAATGCATGAATAATCCACATTACTCATAAATAAATCATATTCTGGCTCCCTGGGGATAGGTGCATAGATAGTTAGTTAGATGGATAGTAGTTTGTGTCATTCTTGCATATGTGATGTAGATGCTTGCGAGCCTAAGACGAGAGGTAAGAACCTGCGCATCACATTGTGACGCTCCCCGCATCCTCATCACCCTGCATTGTTAGTTAGGCATTTGCATTGCATACATTAAGTCAAAAAAAATACAAAAACTCAGTGGACCGGGCCGCAACCGGTAAAACCATTTGTTTTGTTACTTTGACCTACGATGGCCGGACCACAAACCGGATGGATTCCCTATACCAAACAGTCAACGGGATAGTTGGGAACGTTGATTGGGGAGAATCCTTTACTGTTGTCCCCTGCGAATTTCCAGGCCCCAACAGAATTGGTGCTAGAAGGAGGGCCACCAGTGCATGGCTGGCCGTGGAAAATTACTTTTCCTAGGATTACCTTACCAGCAGATTTTTGAAGCTTTTAGCTTGAACCAGGTACTCACAGGTTTCGGTTATACCTTGAAGCACAAAAGCTTGTTCTCATCCTACGTTGTTCTTTGCTCAAGACTCTCGTTCTCATAGTTGTGCTTATGGCTGGCATAAATGTAAATCAGCCCAACCCATTGCCTACATGGAGAGCAAGAACCCCTTTGAACCTCACACCGCCTTTCCATAACCTGCCTCAAGCCTTTGACAAGCTGTTACCTAAGTTTGACCCCGAAGAAATAATTGCTGTAGATGACCACTTGGAAAGTTTTTACTTGGCTCTAGAAGGATTAAGGGCAGGGGAGTATGAAGCCATTGTCTGTAGATTGTTTCCTCACACCCTTAAAGGAACAGCAGTAGCCTGGTACTTCAGTTTACCTGCAAACTCTATTCCTGATTGGGACACCTTCAAAAGAAGTTTTAGAAGTAAATACACCACCCAAAAAACACATGCCTCATTAATGAAAGGTCTTGGTTTGTTAAGAAAAGAGAAGAATGAGAAAGTACATGTTTTCACTCAGCGATTTTCAATATACCTAAAAAACTTCTCTGAAGCTAACAGACCCTCTGACAAGGTCTTAATTGAGTATTATACATCAGCCCTAGGGCTTGAGCTGGCTATGTTTGCCAATATGAAAGCCAAACCCACATTGATTGAGACTTATGAAGAGGCCGAAAGAGTAGGGGCTGAGAGGGAAAGTGTAGAAGATTATCCTGATCTACCTGGAGAGAAAACTGCAGATAAAAAAGAGTTTTGGTGTTGTCCAAACCCAGAGAGGAGCTCTCACATGACCTTGAGGGAATGATGAAAACAATGTAGAAGCTTTACAACCGAATAATAGACCTATAAAAAGAAAGGGACATTCAGAAAACTTATAAACCCTACTATCCGAAAAGAGAGGATAATAACCAATGGAAAATCCCTTCCCCAAATTTGGCCTCAATAAATATAACAAAGATAGGGGGGGATAATTTCTGTACTTTTCACCAGCAACCTCACTCTGAGAAGAAGTTCCCTCAATGGTTGAATTCAATGTCTTTGGTAATGAATAAGTTGCTGGACTCCAAATTGACCAAAGACAGTGGTGAAAAAGGAGGAAAAGAACAGACCATAGAGAAGCGAGATGATGATGCCATGCTCTTATGGAATGGTGTTTCGCTTTTCAATATAGAGGAAGATGCCCTCAAATCTCAATATACACCTCTGGCCACAAAAGATAAGAACCTAGAAATTAAGGGCAATGCAATACTTCCAAAGGTTAAAAATTTGCAAGAAAATGTCAGGAGACAGGTAGCTGTGAATGTTAAAGACGACACACCTGAAGCCACTAATTGCAAACAGGAAACAAAGACACTCATTGAACCTGCTAAACCTATGGAGAATGAGGAGGAAGAAAAAGCTGACAAACTTAAAGAGGGGATGCCTACAAAAAACCAACCTGTGGAAGAAAAGATCAAATTAATCAGGACAAGGAAAACTAACGCCCCACCTTTCCTTTTGACCCTAGAGATGCTGAATCACAATGTGCATAATTGCTTGGTAGACTCCGGATCATCGATGAATGTTATGCCTCTGGTAGTCTGCAAAAAACTTAATGGGCATCTAAAACCTACTAGTTGGGACGTCACTCAACTAGACAAGACTAGTGTCAAAGTAGTAGGGGAAATGGAGAATGTTCTGATTCGATTGTCTGCAAACAAAAGGATATGTCATTACATTGATATTGTGGTAGCAGACATATCAGACGGCTATGGAATGATCCTGAACTGAGATTGGACAGCAAGAATGAATAAGTACTTTGCTTCAGATTGGTCTCACTTATGGTTACCTCAGAAGGGCAGCCCAAACCTGATTAAGATAGTGAGAGAGCCCTATATGAAGCACAATGTCACTAAGCTAGGAGAGGGAAATGAGTCTGCTAAGTCTGTTCTGGGAAATTATCTGACTAAGTTTGAGTTAAGACATCTTACTCCAAAAAAGGCTAGTCATATGACTGATACTCAGCTTGAGCTCCTTCAAATTCCTCAGGCTGTAAAAGATGATTATAGAATTGTGAACATGTGTTCAGTTTCAAAAACAACACAACTAGACCATGGTTAGACATCCCATGTCTGTTTCCCAGCCCACCCTTTAACTCTCTAGATTTAAAAAAATATTTTTTCAGGAGTGGGAAATTTTTTTCTTTCTTTTGCTTTTTACATAAATAAATTGTTTGTTTTCTTTGATGCTTGAGGCTTTTTTCTTTTTCTAATTGATTTAATATTGTTTTCTTTTGAGTTACTGCTTTGCTAGCTTTTCTTTTGGTTTTGAATAAAGAGGAAAACTTTTGGTTGCAATGGAAACATCAGGGTTCTTTATTAACTGAGATCTTGAGTGAAAGACTGTGCTTTAAAGTATAGAATGTCTTCTAGTAGCAATCTTCCTAACTGGCAATGCATTCATTGAAGTCTTACTTAACCCCTGTAAATAACTCAGAAGTAAAAGAGGTCTGGAATACTATTTCGAGGCTCCATCCATTTCACATCTTAAATACCCAAGGGGCTGACAGCAAAGGACTCACGGAAAGGAAGCAGAGTAAAACAGTATATCATATATAAATGATCCCATGTCATATATTTGGAAAAGCGATAAGCCATCAAGAGTCAAAACTCCTTAAAGAAAGCACTACCTATTAAAGCAAAATATCAAAGCATAAAGTACTAAATGGCCACAAGATCCTCTCTGTCCATGAACTGAAATATGAAATACAGTGTTCACACAAAAGGGCACTATGGGATAGAGGATCCTGAATTAAAATTCAGTAAGAAAAGGCCTGCAGGAGGACTCATATCAAAAGAACTAAACTTCAAAAGGCACAAAAGTGCAGTTGGCATGGGAATGAGGAAAAAAAGGATAATACTGTTACCCTCTGTTACAATCATGTGGTGTCCAAGCTGTAAACTACCTGAGGACAGGCAAAATAAACCTCAATTATTTGGCCTCAAAAGAGTTATTCATACTGGCGACACTTCTGATGTTACCATCTCGCAAAAGAATGGACTTCTTTAAATAATTTAAATGCATTATTTGGCTTGCTTAGGAATACAAGTGTCTAGAAGATTTCAACTTTTAAATAGACGGTCTTGCACTAGGAAAGAGTTAATTCAGAGATCTGGAGTTCACCAGTCAGTTGCCAATTGTTGCAGCTGCAACAATTTCCCAAAATTCCAAAAAAATTTAGGACCCTCCTTTTTGCTTAGTATTTTCGCTTCTTCTTCGATTTGGTCTGAGAATTTTCCGAAAGAGTTGCTTATGTTTGAAGTGGCTTATCACCTGCTGAATTTCTCTCTAGTGCTGAAAAGTTTACATTTTTATCAAGCCTTATCATTATCTTCGATTACCTTTGAAGCCACTTTGAATCGGAAGTTTGTTCAATTGAATTTCCCACCGTTGTGGAGGTTTTTTCCTTGTCGTTTTCCGCCGTTGCGGGTGAATTTTGGTTCTGGGTTGGAAGGTATGATTATTTCCTTGTCCGCCATTACAGACGGTATCTACATTTACTTTCCGCCGTTGCAGATGAGTTTGAGATTTTGGTTTTCGTTTCCTTTCCGATAAATGTGTTTTAAGCTCGGCGGAGTATTGGTTTGAAGCAGAGGCTCTATCGTTTATTTCTCTCACCGTTGCGGAAGAAAAGTCGTTTCTTTTCCCCCGATCCTTTATTGTTTTAAGTCATTGGGTCCCACAGTTTCGGATGGTTCCGCGGTTCGAGTTTCTGCCATTGCGGGTAGAAGTTGGCTTTCATCACCCGATCCTAAAAGCCATCCGACGTCCGATCATTGGTTTTTGTTTCGCCTTTACCTGTTCGTCATTGCGGAGGAGGTTTCATTTGTCTTCCGATCAGCCTTGTTGCTGATGTCTGATATATTTTTTCTCGCCATACACCTCCGCCATTACGGATGTTTTTATTATTGAGCCGTCCGCCGTGGCAGAGGGAAATTCAATTTCTCCCTCTAATCCAAGCTCCTTGACTTCCAGTGTATGGTTTCACTCGCCATGTTGACTTTGTATATATATATGAGCGGGTCATGGGGTTTGTTTATCATTTCAGTATTGTCAACTAGTGTGCTCTGTTGTTATCTATCGCGCTCACCCGTTCTCCATTTGCAATACTTTTGGTCTAGGTGTCTTCACCGTGCTCTACGGTTATCTCCATGTCGGCTACGCATCTGTGCCAGGTAGGTTCTATTCACCTATTCCCGTTCCGTTGTGACATTCGGTAGGGTTTTATGTGGTCAGTTTGGATTGCGATGGTTTGTTTGCCCCGGTAGGTTTCTGGTTCCTTTGTTTTCATGCCTATATAAGTAGGGGGAGTTTTAAGCTTGACTACCAGCGGAGGCATTTTTAACCCGCAAACTTATTATCTTGGCCCGCGGCCTCTATTTGCAAGCCCTGCACGTTACCAATGGGGGCTTGGTGCAGACGGCCGTTGCGCCGTCTACACCAAGCTGCCCCGGGTGGTAATGATTGTACAGGAGGGAGGGGGGTTATGGGAATTTTTATTAAAGTACCTGTTAGTCCTCACTGCAGTTACGGCCCTTATTTTACCCTCATCCTTGAACAGTTGTTTTGCCGCGCCGTCCTGCGTAGTCCATTTGGGCTTGATCGTTAGAAACCCTAGTCAGTCAGAAGGGACATGCCGATGTTGTAGTTCGTTAACTGAAAATAACATAGGTAGTGGTCTGGTGGAAGCATCATGAGCAGAAAAGTGACAATAATCCTCGCAGAGAGAGAAATGTGTAGTCGAGTTAATGTAACTATTCTGCCGCAAACCGCATGAGTCTTCGTCAGTTTTATGTCTGCTGGGTCTTATTGTTAAAATGTTTGATGTTGGAAAACATAGCCGGCTAGCATGATCTTGATACATTCAACGCTTTTCTTTGTTTTCTGTACAATGGACCAGATTGATGAATGCTGCACCTTGCATTTGATATACATGCATTTTCGTTACGGATTGTTTTCATGGGAGAAACGACACATTGCGAAATGATGTACATTTAATGCTGGCTCAAATATGATTGATAAAGTGTTTAGTATCATGTAGCAGTAGTAGATTGCCCACTTTATTGTGCAGGACTGAGTTTGCTTCATGCTAGGTATAGATAAGGTCATAGGATACTGCGCACTAGTTTCAGCAGTTTTGATAGTCAGGGCATTTTTGGGCTGTACATACATGCATTTGTTCTCTACTTGCTATCACATTAAACGCATGAAAATGGCACTTTGCATATGGATGTGGTTGTTGCAGTCTAGAAGATGGTTGATGGAATGATTTAATATCATATAGCAATCTTTTGCATCATGCTAAGATATAGATAAGAGCACTAAATAGTGTGCATTTGGTCAGTCAGGTTATGCAAGCTTATATCTTAGTTTCATTGACTAGTTGCTGTCATGGTATACATAGAAAGAATAAAATGCTGCACACTGTCATATAAATGTATGCACCTTGAATTTCTCAATGTTACAATGTTATATATGGCAGGAAGAATTCGAATCCACCATGTCCAAAAGACAAAAGAAGAAGGCCCCAGTGGTGGAAGAAGTGCCAGAAGCAGAAGCTGAAACAAAGACTGAATACATATATGAAGACACTCAATGTGTTTCTGGTGTTGATCCTGAGTACAAATGGGGTGAAATATATAGATTGATTTCCCGCAGGGAGGTTCCCGACGTGGGCCTCGAAGAAGAATCTATCTATGCTAACATAGAGAAATCTTCTATCATGAAAGTTGCCACCAGACCAGAGCTGTTCCCATGCTCTGAGGTAATTGGATGGATTTTTCCCCGAGTAGATACAACCACAATGATCATAGGGAACATTGAAGGATAGGGCTATGCTGCATTTAGCCCTGGATATGTGGCCTTGGCCTATCACCTACCAGAATCCCAGGTTTTCTTATCTGAAGATTGGCTGGACAACATCATAATGGACCTGGTGGAAACTCTTAAGAAAATGCTCTTGCAGGGAAAGCTTTTTCGACACAGACCGACCAGTGAGTATGATACAGCGAGCCTGAGGGATCCCTACATATTTATCGCTCTGATGCTGAATAGGATCTTTGGGAGAGCTCATGGAAGACTCTTTAAACTTGAATGGATACCAATTATTTTCCATGTTTCAACCCAAGGCAGAGTCTTCAATTGGGCCAGCATGGTGTCCAGCAGTCTTTCTTCTGGCGTGACCTCAACCTTGGAGGGAGAGTCCAAGAAAATATCGGAGTTTTACATGATTTCAATATTGATAGATTGCATATTGTGTAACCATCCCTTCCACGGTCTCATGTGCATCTGGGACAGGGAAATAATGCCTGTGTATGCCGCTTATAGACCATTGTGGGCTCACCAGTACTATAGCCATTACAGAGAGGTCTGTGAGCACTTCATTATGCCACTCTACACGCTCATTTTCGGGAAGGAATGTGACTGTATGTCAGAAGGTGCCATGCATGTAATAGAAGAACATGTAGACTATTTCTTGACTGACAATGGCATGTATTTCAGAATGTTTGGAGGATCAAAGACACCTTTACTGCTACCCAAATATGCAACGGACTATATAGTCTATAAAGAGGCAATCAGGTAGGTGTTCATTGATGGAATAGGTAGTTTCTTGTTCGAACACAAGAAGACAACATACCCTCCTTTACCATTCAAGTTAGGTAGCTACAAATTCACCAGGGTGAAACAAGCTGCTGAATTCATAGAGGAATTGGGGAAGTTCCATTTTGGTGAGATGCCTTTCCGAAGGAATGATACTCACGGTAAAGTGGTGGAGCATTGTAAATAACACAAAGTACATTTTGAGTATACTCATCACTTTGATAAGGAAGAATCTGACTTCTGAAACGCCCCTAACATGATGGCATTGAATAGAAGATTTAAGAAAAAGATTACCACCAAAGGTGGAAAGGGGGATGAACAGAAAAGGGCTGAAGAAGAAGCCAAAAAGCGAAATGAAGAAGCCCATAGGTTGGAAAAGGAAGCTGCAGAAAGGATTCATTCATTCAGAAGAAAGAAGAGCTGCTAGAGAAAGCAGAGGAAGCAGCTAGAAAAGAAACAGAGGAAGCAAAGAGAAAGCCCGATGAGGAGCTTCAAAGGCAAGAAGCTGAGAGGATAAAATTGACACAACAGTCAGCTTCTGAGACAGCAGCGGGGCAGAATCAGGAGGTGGAGCACCCTGAGGTACAGACCCCTCAAGTACCTGCTACTAGCATACCCAGGTTTCCCACGCTCATGCTGGTCCCATTTGTGCAGGAAAAGGGAAAAGAAGTCCCTGAATTCAATACTGTTTATTATGATAGGGCCACCAAGAGAATAATGAAGAGGATAGAAAGGAAGGTAGAAGCAGAAGGTATTCCTGGAAAAATGATAACAGATACTACTGTTATGCTAGGAATAGACCTAGATCCAAGGCTTACCTTGAGGGCCGGGATTGCAATACTACATGCCTCAGAAGATAACATAGACAAGGTGATGACTGAGCTGGAGTCGTATAAGAAATCCTCTGCTCAACTAAAAGATACCCTGAAGAAAGAAAGAGAGGAAGGAAACAAGTTGAAGTGGAAATTTGAACACTTACAGAGGGAAATGAAGACTGCTGAAGCTGAGTTGCATGCCCTGCATGAAGAGAGACAAGCTGAGGAGACTACACAAGAACACCTTGAGCAAGTGCAAGCAGAAGATCAAGAGTTGAAGAAGGAGAAGGAGCAGTTACTGGCAAAGGTGAAGGAGCTAGAAGAACAACAGAAGATCATCTTGACAGCCAATGATATGCACTCCCAATATCTGAGAAAGGAACATCAGGAACAGATCTCTTCGTTGCTCCAACCATTCAAAGAACATATCTTGGCCCGGAAAGCTATAATGCTCCAGCTACAGATTGCTCTAGAGGAGGAAAGGTGTAAGGTCCTTCACATTGACAGTCGGTTAGGGGAAATCATGGAGACCTCCTCCTACTTCGTCGACAGATCCCAGGATGTTCTTGAAGTTTTGAATGCTAGAATGACAAGGCTGGAGAACAATGCAGAGACTCCAGCAGAGCTACCATCCAAAGACCATCAAGCCCTAAAAAGAGATCATGACCTAGTAGAGTTCGTTGTCGGCACCACGGAAGACTTCAAGAAGACCGTCAAAAGGACGCAGGAAGCATGCTCAGAATACTTTAGGAGGCTCCTTAATACATTCAACTGGTGTCAGACAGACGCTGAACATAAGCTTGACGAGTTCCCAGACCATGAAACCTTCATAGAAATATTGTAGAGTAGATATCAGGATGCAGAGGCCAGAACGCAACAGATCAAGGCCATTGATGACCTAGTTTTGAAGAATGAAGTGGGCCACCCAGCCGTTAGTATACAATTTTTGGAAGATCAGCTTCGTTTGAGCCCAGCAAGGATCGAGGTTATCAAGAATCAAGCCAAGAAATTTGAGATAAATATTCAATTTTTGGAGCCTAGCACTTTTGAAGGCATCGCTAGTGAAGTTGCAGCGTGGAAGAAGTTCCTAGAAAGCCAAGCGGGGCCCTCTTCGTAAGGGATGGGTCACCTTTGTATTTTGTAATATTTTGAAAAGACGTTTGAAAAAGTAAAACGTTGGGAAAATGAAGGTTTGGGAAGCCCAAAGGCTACTTTGGGCAGCCCAACCATTCCACTCTTTTTGTATAAATGTAATAGACTAAGAAGAACAAAGGGATTTTTCCCCAGTAAGACTGGAGGACATATTGTAAGAAGAACTATTTCCTTTTGCAATAAAAAATTATAGTTTGCCTGTTGGAGAAAGAGATGTGAATTTTCCTAATGTTATGCAATGGATGGCGGAAAGATGAACTACTTTATTTTTCAGCTTGTGTCCATGAATCGTGAGATCATTCTAACTTTATGACCTATGTCTTGTTGAATGATTTCTAATTTATTTTTGTGGAAAGTTCACCAAGATTAATGTATGTTGTTTATATAACAATTAGCTATCTGATTGTTGGATTATCTTTAAATCTTTCATGTGTTGTAGATAAGAATATCAACTACCTGTAATTTCCATTTATAATGCATGAATAATCCACATTACTCATAAATAAATCATATTCTGGCTCCCTGGGGATAGGTGCATAGATAGTTAGTTAGATGGATAGTAGTTTGTGTCATTCTTGCATATGTGATGTATATGCTTGCGAGCCTAAGATGAGAGGTAAGAACCCACGCATCACATTGTGACGCTCCCCGCATCCTCATCACCCTGCATTGTTAGTTAGGAATTTGCATTGCATACATTAAGTCAAAAAACTACAAAAAATCAGTGGACCGGGCCGCAACCGGTAAAACCATTTGTTTTGTTACTTCGACCTACGGTGGCCGGACCGCAAACCGGACGGATTCCCTATACCAAACAGTCAACGGGCTAGTTGGGAACGTTGATTGGGGAGAATCCTTTACTGTTGTCACCTACGAATTTCCAGGCCTCAACAGGCTCAAATCATTTATTATTTAAAGTTATGGACTTGTATTAAGAGCAAGAGACTTCACGATAAAATCAATTATAAAGTGGACTGTATAAATTGGCAGCATTTCTTAGAATATTGCATCGCTGCTAGATGGTTTTATTCATAAATATCGTTTTAAAATTTGATAATGAAATAAAAGTATATGGATATATTCAAACACATGATAAAGATTATACATTTGACAGGCTTGGTACTATGGTTTAAAGCATCATTATTATTCCTTGAAGGCAGGCATGTCTAAATGATGAATTTATAGATCATGTCAGTCATTTGCTTTCACAAGTGTTCTTTGTATGAAGTCGAGGCATTTGATATGATGAACGATGGTACCAATGTAACAGTGTTGACAGTGATATATTCCATATTTCTCTAAAACCTGTTTTATGCTACTGTTTCGAATTCCATTGGCTCTGTGTAGTTCATATTTTGAAGAGTTTGCAGAATGCCAAAAGTAGCAATAGAGGAAGACACAGATATTTTGGTGAAAAGAAGACCAGGAGGTTTGATTTGTAGACTGGAACCCAATAATACACAATGGATATTGCAATTTCCAAGGTCAGTCCAGTTGATGAGAAATGCGGGTTGGTTTTCCTTTTGTGAAAAGTTGCAGGGTTATCATACACAGGTGACTAGGGCCTTCATCAAAAATTACATAGAGGGAGTGGTTCAGCTCAAGAGTTTGAAGACTATGGCGAATGAATAATCTATCGCAGATTCAATAGGGGTTCCAGCACAAGGAGAAAGATGGTTTAAGAAGTAGGATTTTCAGGGAAACTATGGTGAGTTCTTGCTGCCAGGGTTTGGAAAGTTGGATTGAAAGAATGGTATTCATGCAAGTAAGATAAAACCCAATTGGCAAATTCCCTTGGAAATGGTTCAAAATTATATTACATGTGAAGGTCGCTATGATAGGGTCCTCAAATGTCATTTAAGGCTGTTAATGCATCTCAATGGAAGTTTAAAAATTAATCTCCCATTTTATATGTTGAAAAGCCTACAAAATATGGTTACACGGGTTCAAGCCCATCCAGAACACACTGCTCCTTTTGTATACCACCAGGGTTTAATAAAATTATTGCTGATTTTACAATTGAATAAAGAAGGATGAACCTGGGAAATTTTTCTGTCAGATTTAGGGTTTGAAGAAGAGACCAAAGAAAAGGGGAAAAGGGTAACAAAAGGCTTTAACCAACAAATGAAAAATCATGAAGAACAAACTGAGCATGTTGCAACAGAAGGAAAGGGTTTTGTAGAGGAGCCAAACCAAAATAATTTGTTTCCTGAAGCTTTAGTTACAGATGAAAACCATGAAACATTGAGTATGATTTTAAAGAATATAACTTCAAAGAATGAAGAACGAGTTCAGGTTTTGAATCCAGAAGGCATTGGTTTGAAGCTGAGGACTAGGCTAAGGAGTAAGATGCAGGCATAAATGGAATTAGTGCATATTCCAAAGAATAGAAATGAAGACTTTGGAGAGATTGTAATGGTAAATGATTCTTTCGGTGAGGAAACTATATACACATCCAAGGATCAATACCATTTAGAAAATGAAGATTTCATTGATATTCAGGGTGTTGTAGGATATATACCTGAAATATTTTGCACAAATAAACAGGTGTGTTCGGAAGACTATTCAGTATCAAAGTTTCCAAGAGAAGATGAGGTTCTTATGAAAGAAAAATCTATTGAAATAGCTGCAGAATTGAACCAGATTAAAAAGTATCTGCAGACATATAAGGATCAAACCAAGTTTTTACAGAGTATCAATGAGAAGTTAATGACTTCAAATAAAAGGTTACGAGAGGAATTGGAGGAAAAAGAAGCATATTACCAAAAGTTACTTTCAATATCTAAAGACATCTTAAAATAGAGGAGAGCCATCTAGAAGTAGTATGAACACATGAAGACCTAGAGTAAGGAGGCGCAGAATCAAATGGAGAACATAGATGCTGAGTTTTCTAGATTGCAAAAAAGATCCCAGGTTTTAAGTGATCTTATTGTTTTAGCAGAGGCTTATAAGAGTCTTTAGACTTAGAATGATAGTTGGATTTTGAAAGCAACTAGGGTTTGATAGATGTCTATTTCTATTTCTATTTGTATTACACTTGTATTAAGACTGTTTTAAAAAGATCAACTTTGCTATTTTTGAAGAAATTAGATCCATAAAAATAGGATCTGATAATTATCTCAAAAACTTAGAAGTTTTGTATATAAGGGATAATAGCTAGATATGAAGAGGTGGCAATCAGAGATGGGAATCCAATTTTGATGTGTACGTTAAGACATAAAGCTCTTTGCATCTTTAATACAGGTTATACTTTGATATGATTATGGTTATGAGCTGGTCTTGTTCTTTTAATGAATTGTGTTTTTTATGATTTATCCTGTGTATGGTCAATTACAATCCATCACATGATTATTATGATAAAATACAGTTACCATCTTATATTTAGTGACAGATTCAATTCCATTCCATAAATTCATGCTCGTATTCCTCATGTTATTGAATTTTGTATTTTATTTTATGTCATATAGCTCTTTAATGGTTATGTGATTTTTCAGTATCTTTGATTACATACCAATTCTACTTTGATTTTGATTTTATAATATTGAATTATCTTTAAAGATTTCTCTGATCTTGAACTCCAGTAGTCTAGGTTCAACTTTAGGGATAACTTCTTCTGGCACCGGTTTTGGGGATGGAGAAATGAATGTACATCTTCCCTGGGTATTCGACATCCTTATTTATCTGATTTTGGAAGGTGAACAAAATCAGTGAGACCTATTATAGACTACATCAGTCACCTACAAAAAGTTACAGTGGCTTCAAAAAGGATAGGAACTCAAGGAAATCCCTCATCACCTTTAAATCCAGGAGTCTTAGATCCTGAAGAGATATTAAAAGAGGCTAGGAGAAGGTTAAGCTCTACCTCATTAGAAAAATTTAAACATCCTTCAACCTTGGAGATTCCTGAATATTCATCTTTTCCTATTCCTTCTTTTGATCCACATTCTGAGAAAGGAAAAGAAGAATTATATCTGCTATTTACCCCTTCTCAAATTGACAATTTCCAAGTCTTCACAAATCCTTTGTTGTCTAAGGAGGTTAAACTTGAAGCATGGTAGACAAGAGCTTATTCTTTGTTTTCAACCTACATACCTTTTGTTAAGACCATCCCAGCGAATCAGCAAATCCTAGTAATTTGCCTCCTTTATCACAACATTCAAGCACCAATCAGTCTAATTCAAGTTCAAATATTTCCATCCCTAGAATGGCTCACCCTCAAAATAGGATGGCTGCTATGGTAGAAGCGAGATATTCCCCACTAGTTTTTCCCCAGCCTCTCAATGCTCTCCGAGGAGGAGATTACCAGAAATATCTTTCGAGATTTAATGGTCAAGGAGATGTTACTACAGAAGAGCATTGGAATACATACTTGAGTTATGCAGACAATTAGAATTTTGAAAATGAAGATGTTTGGATGAGGGTTTTTGTTCAAAGTTTTGATGGTGAAGTGAGAAAATGGTTTAGAGAATTACCACCAAGCTCTATAGATAGTATAGATGCTTTAGAAGAGGTATTCATGAGACAATGGGGAGATACTAAAGATTATTTATACTACATTACAGAGTTTTGATCATTGAAAAGAAAGAAAGATGAGCTGTGGGGGATTTTTCTAAAAGGTTCAATAAAATATACAGTAGAATACCAGCTGAAATAAAAGCCTCCGAGACATCAACAAAGTTAACTTATGCAAACTCATTTGATCATGGGTTTTCTTTGTTGTTGAGGGAAAGAAAGTCTATGTCACTTCAAAATATGCAAGATGCATCATTGGAAGTAGAGTCTAATATTTTGGCTTCAAACAAACTCAAAGAGGAAACAAAATATCAAACTGTAGATAAAAAAGGTAAAAAATAAATCATTACATCAAATCCTATAGGAAGATCTTCAGATAGTAAAATGGATGAAATGAATAAAATCATTAAAAATTTATCTATTAAGATTGATAGGTTGGAGTTGGGAAATAAAAATCAGAACAAACCTATACTTGAAGGAGAAAGAAATCAAAATCAGTTCAGAAGACCCTTTGCACCTAGGTTTTTGCAAAGAGAAAGATGAAATAATGATATTTAGAGGGACATGCGAGAAAATGAATAACAGAGGATTCAACCTCCTTTTCAAAATAATAATGTGAGAGATGATGAGTCATATGAGATAGATGAAGGAGAGTTAGATTATTTGGAAGAACAGGAACACAACATTAGTCAGTTTGATGATGATTCTTCTTCTCATTTTCTGACTAAAGCTGATTATCATTATGCTACAGAAGTAGATCATTATGAAGAAAATAATTATCAAATGTCCATGCCTAAAATTTGTCAGGAAATACCACAAAAATCATATGGTCTTAGATTAGGGGTAAAACATGTAGCATAGGCTAAAACGATTGTGAAAGCTCATCCTATTAAACAAAATATGTCTTCAAATCATAAACAAATTGTAAAAGAGAAAAGAGAGGAAGTGGTGATTCTTGAGGAGGTGAAAAAAGCCATAGGTGGGTTCAATTTGGAGCATGAACTTAATAAGGTTAAATTACCCGTTCCTTTAACAGAATTGATTAAAAATAAATCTTACAGGGAAGCATCTTTTAAATTTTTTAAAAATGCAGTGAGTCCTATCCCATCTGATGAGATTAATTTGCAAGATGAAAAACCTACTATCACTGTGGGGTCAAAAAATTTTGATCAACATGATGATAGTTCAGAATATCCCCCTCCTTTTTATGTGACTCTTTCAGTGCATGACTACTACACAACTGTCTTCTAGATTCAAGAGCTTCACATAACCTCATGCCAAAAGAAGTCATGGAAGCTTTAGGGATGAGTGTTACTAGACCATATCATGATTTGTATGCATTTGATTCTAGGGCAGTGAAGTGTATTGGGGTTATTAAAGATCTGGTGGTGAATTTAACTCAAGTACCTATGAAGAGTGTATTGATGGATATAGTTGTAGTAGATATTTCTCCTAATTTTGGTATGCTATTGTCTAGATCTTGGGCAAAGAGAGTGGGAGAAACTCTGCAAATGGATCTTTCATATGCTACAATTCCAGTATTTGGAGGAGAATTCAAAAGAATTTATAGAGAAGTACATATGACATATTTGGTAAGTGATAGTAAACACCCTAATAATCATCCAATTTATTCAATTGATGAGAAACTTGGTTCTTGTATGTTGCAATTAAGTGATGAAGTTGAAGGAGTTTTACAAGTACATAGAGATATTCCAGTTCAAATAAAAAAATAAGAGCCATATGGTTTATGACAGATGTATTTTGATGGTGCATCAAGTAAGGAGGGAGTAGGAGCAGGAGCAGGAGTGTTATTGATTTCAGTTGGAGGTGAGGTCATTTCTCTTATGTACAAATTGAAATTTAAAACAACCAATAATACTGCTAAGTATCAGGCTTTGATTCTTGGATTAAGAGCAGCAAAAGACCTGGGTATTAAAGAGCTTGCTGTGTTTGGCGACTCCGAATTAGTAATTCAGCAAGTAAAGAGTGTTTACCAGGTAAAATAATATTTATTAAAATTTTATAGAAATGAGGCTTGGGATTTAAGTGAAAATTTCTTTATAGCTTTCAATATAACTTTTGTTCCAAGAGAATATAATGAAACAAATGATTCCTTAGCCTTAACATCATCCTATTTTAAGGTTCCAAAAGTAACACATTTGAAGTATACAATTGATGTGAGATACAGACCATCTGTTCCAGATGACATCAAACACTGGAAAGTTTTTCATGATGATCAGGAGATAAAAGAATTTCTGGAGTTAGTAGGTGAATTTTTAGATGACTTAGTGGATCAAGAACAAGATCTTGAATTAATGGAAAATGAACCTTGTACAAATGATTCGATAGCTGATCATAAGATTGTTGAATTAAAAGGAAATTTCATTCCTAAGGGACTTGTTCCACTTGAGAGGTTGTTTTCAAAGGATGATATGTTGTTGAATCCCACCTTGTAGACCACTGAAGAGAATGTTATAGATTCTAACATTGGTTCTGAAGATCAGCCTAAAACGAAAAAATGTCAAAATCACTCTTAGAGAAGGGAAAGAAAAAATATATTGGTTTGCTGAGAATTTGTGGACATTTTTGCTTGGTCATATCAAGATTTAAGAACTATGAGACTAGCATAATTTAGCATAAAATTCCTTTGAAACCAAATACTAAGCCTTTTAAACAAAAAAATTAGAAGGCTTAACCCAGCATTGCTGCCAGTAATTGAAAAAGAGGTAAAGAAATTATTAGATGCAAAAATTATTGTACCTCTGAGATATTAATCATGGATTGGAAATTTGGTGCTTGTACGTAAGAAAAATGGAGAAATAAGGCTTTGTGTTGATTTCCGCAACTTGAACAGATCTTGTTTGAAAGATAATTATTCATTACCAAAAATACATCAGATTTTGCAGAGAGTTGTAGGATCTCATAGAATTTCAATGCTTGATGGTTTTTCTGGTTATAACCAGATTGCAGTACAGCCTGAAGATAGAGAAAAAACAACATTCACAACTCCATGGGGGACTTTTATGTATGATAAAATGCCTTTTGAGATTATGAAAGGAGGTGCCACTTTTTAGACGGCTATGGATATAGCCTTTGTGGGGGAGACTGAAAATTTGTAGTAATATACCAAGATGATATTACAGTTTTCTCCAAGTTTAATGAATATCATCTAAAACATTTAAGACATATTCTTATGAAGTGCTGAAAATTTGGTTGATCATTAAACCCAAAAAGTCTCACTTTGCTATGACAGAAGGTAAGTTGTTAGGGCATATTTTTTCTGCTGAGGGAATCAAAATAGATCCAGAGAGAGTAAAAGCCATCTTAAAAATTAGTATTCCTAGAAATAAAAAGGAGATTTAATCTTTCATTGGAAAAATCAATTTTTTAAGATGGTTTATTCCTAATTTCGCAGAAATTATCAAACACATCACTGAGATGCTCAAGAAGGATAGGGAATTTAAATGGTCAGATCAGGCTAACCAGTCATTTGAAGCCATAAATCATGCATTAATAGAAGCACCAGTATTGATAGCTCCAGATTATACAAAGGATTTTGCAATTTTTTCATTTGCATTTGCAAATACTATAGCTGCTGTTTTATTGCAAATAAATTCAGATGGCTTGGAACAACCGATTTCTTTTTTCAGTAAAACATTAAGACATTCAAATCTTAAATATAATACAATGGAACGACAAGCATATGCATTAGTTAAAGCTCTCGAATTTTTCAGAATATATTTTTTACATTCCAAGATTTTGGCATATGTTCCAAGTTCAGCAGCCAAGGAGATTTTAGCACAACCTGACAGTGAGGGAAAAAGAGGAAGATGGATTGCAAAGGTTATGGAGTATGATGTGGATATTAAACCAACAAAATTAGTAAAAGGCTAGGGATTAGCTAAGCTTCTAACAGAGTCAAATTGTTAGGTATTAAATCTTCATTTGATGGCAGAACATTCAGAACAATATATGGCAATAGAATACAGTAAGTAGCAGATTTATAGCAGGTATGGTAAGTCTGCTTGGTATAAAGACATTTTATATTTCCTTTTATACTTACAATGCCCTTTATAATTGAGTAGAAATGAATGCAGTCCATTAAAAATTAAAGCAATGAAGTATGTTTTAAAAGATCAGGTCTTGTGCTGGAAGGATCCTGGAGAAATATTGTTGAAGTGTTTGGAGAAATTAGAGGTTGATGCTGTTACTTCTGAATTGCATAGTGGAGTATGTGGTGGGAACAAGTACTTGAAGGAAACTACTTTTAAAATCCTAAGAGTAGGATATTATTGGCCTGCTCTTCTCTCAGATGTGTATCATCAGGTTAGATCATGTGTGGAGTGTCAAAAGTTTGCAGGTAAGCATAAACTTCAGTCATTACCTTTGAAGCCTATAACAGTAAATTTCCCATTTCAGCAGTGGGGTTTAGATTTCATAGGTGAAATTCATCCTCCTTCTAGTGGTCAGCACAAATGGATTTTAACTGAAACTGATTTTTTCACTAAGTGAGTGGAGGCAATCTCCACAAGGAGAGCAATTGAACAAGTCATAATTAATTTCCTCCAGGGAAATAATCTTAGCAGATTTGGATGCCCTAGAAAATTAATTACTAATAATGCTCCTGATTTTAAATAAAAAAAGATGATGAAGCTTTGTGAAGAAAATAATATTAACTTGAAAAATTCCACACCATATTACCCACAAGTGAATGGATTAGCATAATCCAGTAATAAAAATATTGTGAACAGTATCAAGAAAATGTTATTTGAAAATAAAAGGAGCTGGGATACCAAATTAAAATTTTCTCTTTGGGTTAATAGAGTAACTATAAAAAATTCAATTGGGACATCCCCTTTCCAATTGGTATATGGAATTGATGCTTTGTTTCCTGTTCAATTAGCTACTCCAGTAATTAAATTTCTGTAGGAAATAAAGGAAGAACTTGATGATATAAGAAGAAGAATGTTTCAGATATTCCAATTGCAACATGAGAGAGAAACTATTGAAAATACAACCGAGATGCATAGAAAAAGGATGAAGGAAAGCTTTAATAAGAAAGTTAAAAAAGATGTTTTTGCAGTGGGTGACCTTGTTCTCAAGTGGGATGCACGAAAGGATGAAAAAGGTAAGCATGGAAAGTTCGATAATTTATGGATAGGTCCTTTTACAGTGATCACGATTCTAGGAAATAATACTTTTGTTTTGCAAAATTTGAATGGTGAAGAGATTGCAGGTCCATTCATTGGACGTTTTCTAAAGTATTTTCACACATATTGAGGGGCAAAAGATCATTGTACATATTCACTGGAAGAATGGTATTCATGTAAGTAAGATAAAACCCAATTGGAAAATTCCCTTGGAAATGGTTCAAAATTATATTACATGCGATGGTCGCTATGATAGGGTCCTCAAATGTCATTTAAGGTTGTTAATGCATCTCAATGGAAGTTTAAAACTTAATCTCCCATTTTATCTATTGAAAAGCCTGCAAAATATGGTTACATGGGTTCAAGCCCATCCAGAACACACTACTTGTTCTGTATACCACCAGGGTTTAATAAAATTATTGCTGATTCATAATTGAATAAAGAAGGATGAACTTGGGAAAATTTTCTGTCAGAGTTATGGTTTGAAGAAAAGACCAAAGAAAAGGGAAAAGGAATAACATAAGACTTAAACCAACAAACTAAAAATCATGAAGAACAAACTGAGCATGTTGCAGCAGAAGGAAAGGGTTTTGTAGAAGAGCCAAACCAAAATAACTTGTTTCCTAAAGCTTCAGTTACAGATGAAAACCCTGAAACATTGAGTATGATTTTAAAGAATATAAATTCAAAGAATGAAGAACGAGTTTAGGTTTTGAATCCAGAAGGCGTTGGTTTAAAGCCGAGGACTAGGCTAAGGAGTAAGATGCAGGTAGAACTGGAATTAGTGCATATTCCAATGAATAGAAATGAAGAATGTGGAGAGATTGTAATGGTAAATGATTCTTTCAGTGAGGAAACTATACATGCATTCAAGGATCAATACTGTTTAGATAATTAAAATTTCATTGATATTCAGGGTGTTGTAGGATCTATACGTGAAATATTTTGCACAAATAAAGAGGTGTGTTTGGAAGACTGTTTATTCCCAAAGTTTCCACAAGAAGAGGAGGTTCTTATCAAAGAAAAAGCTATTGAAATAGCTCTGGAATTGAACCAGATTAAAAATTCTATGCAGACATATAAGGAGCAAACCAAGTTTTTACAGAGTATCAATGAGAAGTTAATGACTGCAAATAAAAGGTTACAAGAGGACTTGGAGGAAAAAGAAGTAGATTACCAAAAGTTAATTTCAATATCTAAAGACATCTTGAAAGAGAAGAGAGCCATCCAGAAGCAATATGAACACATGAAGACCTAGAGTAAGGAGGTGCATAATCAAATGGAGAACAAAGATGCTAAGTTTCCCAGATTGCAAAAAAGATCCCAGGTTTTAAGTGATCTTATTGTTTTAGCAGAGGCTTCTAAGAGTCTTTAGAATTAGAATGATAGTTGGCTTTTGAAATCACTTAGGGTTTGACAGATGTCTATTTCTATTTCTATTTGTATTACACTTTTTTTAAGACTGTTTTAAAAAGATTGACTTTGCTATTTTTGAAGAAATTCAATCCATAAAAATAGGATCTGATAATTATCTCAAAAAATCAGAAGTTTTGTATATAATGGATAGTATCTAGATATGAAGAGGTGGAAATCGGAGATGGGAATCCAATTTTGATGTGTACTATAAGACATAAAACTCTTTGCATCTTTAATACAGGTTATACTTTGATATGATTATGGTTATGAACTGGTCTTGTTCTTTTTATGAATTGTATTTTTTATGATTTATACTATGTATGGTCAATTACAATCCATTACATGATTCTTATGATAAAATAAAGTTACCATCGTATATTTAGTGAAAGAGTAAAGTCCATTCCATAAATTCATGCTCATATTCCTACTGTTATTGAATTTTGTATTTTATTTTATGTCATACAACTCTTTAATGGTTATGTGATTTTCCAGTATCTTTGATTACATACCAATTCTACTTTGATTTTGATTTTATAATATTGAATTATCTTTAAATATTTCTTTGAGCTTGAACTCTAGTAGTCTAGGTTCAACTTTAGGGATAACATGGCTCATAAGAATGAGCAGGGTATATGAAAATGCAGTTAAAAATTGAATAAAAAGGTGAGGCCAGTAAATAGTTGTGAATCCAACTAAGAATCTTGTTTCCAAGAAACAACAATATCAAGATCATATTCAGAAGAAAATATCTAATATAGGTCAATTTGGTAGAAATAGTTTCAACTTTGCTATCTTCCACAAAAAGCATAATCAAGACAAAGTTAAAGAAGGAAGAATCTATGGTGCCAAGGCCCAAGGATTTATAATTAATAAAATCAACCTCAAGAGGAATGATAAAGTCGACATAATTGATGGGGTTTGTAGGAATAGACTCGAAAACATGGGAGTTGAAAATTCTACAAGAAGAATTAAACTCATGAGGATCACTGGCTTGTTTCTCGATAGGAGAGTCCAAAGACTCAACAGTGTAAACATAGGAGGATCGATCATAAAAAATATCAGACTCCATAAGTAAGTTAGGGCTGGACTTAATCACAAATGAGTCAATATTCATAAGAAGACCAGACTTTATCATAGAATATAGGAAGAATTCATCCAAAGGAAGTAGACCATCCTATATAGGACACATGTATAAACATTCAATTGGATCAATAGGGTGGAGAGGAGGATCCATAGTCCCTATTGGATAGATCACCTAGTGAATTGCTGGGACCGAGTCCCAAGACGATAAGCATGGATGTAGAGGCTTCTTCTTAGTAGAAATTGGACACGAGGTATATGGGGCCACATAATTCACTCGTGGTGGGGAATTTTCTACCAAAACACTAAGAATAAACAAAGGATAGACTTGGTCTACAGTTGTGTAAGAAGAGGGATCGACAAATGCCAGTTGGTTGACAATGACAATGCTTTCGTTATGAGGAAAGTAAATCACATTAAAGAGTGTAGACACCACATATTTCATAGGATAAACATAATCATGCCTAAGGAGCATATTAAAGTCCAAGGGGCCATCTATAACCATAAAATAAACTAAGACAGTATTCCCACCCAAAGTAACAGGCATTTGAGTAAGAAATCCAAAATTTTGACTAGTTCTTCTATCAAAAGCCAAAAACTGATTATCAATCAACATAAGGATGGGAGACCCCATGCCTCTCTAAGAACATGCGGATAAAATACTAACAGAGGATCCTTCATCTACAATACAATGGTAAATTGTGCAGTGTTCAACTTGGACCTTTATTTGGAAAGGTGCATCTGAAGGAATGTGTGGCTCAACCAGACTATCCCAATCAAAGAAAGAAATATGAGGGCTCAGTGGAGGTTACTTGAAGTGAAGTAAATTCCCCCTTTCCTAGAAAGTTATGAAATGGAAGTGAAGAAAAAATGACTAGCAGAAAATTCACTCTCAGGAGGAAGAGTGGGATTGATCAAAGATCGCATCAATTCAACCGAATTATGAAGGTCACTCTCCGAAGGAAGTGTGGGATTGGCCAAAAATTGTATTGGTTCAACCACTTGATCAACAAAAGTTTCAATAGGTTGTTGAGAAACTACAGGTTGTTCAGGAGCACGACATCCTTGAGACTCGGACTACACTCTTTGTACCTCTACAATAGTAGGGAATTGATGGGTAAGGTGGTCTCCCTCCTAAATCTTACAAGGGAAATTAGGTTTATTTCTTGAACGGTGAGTTTTCTCAATGATTTCAACCTGAATTAGAGAGGATAATTGTTTACCCCCAGCATGACCTCCAAAGGCTGTGTGGTTAGGATCATCATGACTTGAATAGGTTGAGGGTTTGTCTCTAGCATGAACTCGAGAGGCTATGTGAATGGGTCCAACATTACTTGTAGAGGTTGGATGGGTGCCCTGAACATGACCTGTAGAGACTGGGTGATTTCCCCTTTGCTTTCATGTCTTCTTCCTATTCTTCCTCCTTTTGCTCCTTTTAGATTGTAGGTTACTAGTATTATAAATTTCACTACATGATGTAGAAGGAGGAGGAGAGGTCTCTAATGGTGAAGGGGAGGAATTGTTTTTAGGCCCTTGATAAAAGGTGCCTTCTTGAGAAGAATCAGTTGCATTCAGGACAGTTGGAGTGGAAAACAGCCAAACTAGTATCTCAAGGGTGAATCCAAATAGATTCAAAGTGGCCATCAATGAAACACCAACATTCTGAGTAAAAGGAAAAGCACAAGAATCCCCTTGTATGGGGGTATCTTGGTAGGTGTCTGTAGGGGTACTAGCCATAGTTTTTGTCTCAAAAAGAATATAAATTCTGAGGTCGACTGGAAATCAATAACACACAGATCACACCACTAGAATAAAATCCTAAGTATGTAGACCAGGCACACAAGGATACCTTCCAAAGGAGATTCTGGGATGATGAGGACCATAATTAACCAGTGAAGGGAGACAGAAAGTTACCCAGGGTATCGATACAATCACTTTGGGGCAAGCATTTGAATCACCAACTACTTTTCCAAAGAGCTGCATGGGGTTTCCTCCCATGTGTTCCCTAAGTACAGTGGAAATATCCTTCCACCATCAGCCATGTAGAGTCCTAAAGGTCAATATTCTAAGGCTACCAAAATCAAAAAGAAATTATGTCGAAACAGTCATCAGTCCAACAGATGCACATGGGCAGGGTAGCTAATCCTGAAACTCAAATAGTACCAGGAAACACACAGGGTCGGAAGGAGGTACTGAGTGAGTCACGCAAAGCATAATAACTTTGGTGTATGCTCAAACGAGTATAGGAGGGGTATCTCCACAACTCAGTATCAGATGACTTCATGCTTGACTCCTGTGTTAGAGGAGCTATCTAGTTTCATTCTTAATGATATTGGATTTCCTGAATGAAAAGCCATTATGTTTGCATTTACAGTTTGGGTAGTTAAAGATAACCCTAACCTAAAATACTAGCCTAGACTAGTGTGTGTGGTTCCTAGATATAAAATGTTACTAATATATTTTAAATATTAAGGTTCTTTTTAAGGGTTGTTGATTACTGATAGGTAGTGGTAACAAAACTAATGATGTTTTGACTTGAAATTATAAACAACATGACTAATTCGAAAGAGATTCAAAATGCAAAATTCTACTTCTTTTTTCTTTTCAAACTTGAAAATGGAGGCCATTAAAGAAATATATATTTTTATATTTTTGAAAAACAGAGGTATGCAATGGACCTAATATTAAACCCCAGCCTAAATGAATATAAAGAAATTAATTCTTCTTTTGAATGACAAAGAAAAACAAGCTATAAACGAGTGCCTTCATATATTGTAAACAAAACAAATTGGGTTATGCTCTATAGCCACAAAACAGACCCTAAGCTTCCATAAAGTCTAACTAGACTTCTCTTGGGAGGGATACTTGCATGAGGGAACAAGCTAACCACCTTATCGTAAAGAATTTAATCACCAATACTGAAAGAGATAAGGATTAGAAGGACCTAGGTTCAGTCTATAGTTGCTAACAGACTCGGTTGATTAACACCTTGCACAAGAAGGTCATGCCAAGGAAGGAGGTGGGGGGAAGAGAAAAATACAAGCCCAAAATATTCAGAAAGAGATTACAAACCAATTTAAGAGTAAATTCAATGGAATACATGACATCCCAGTGGTATTACACAAGAAAGGGGCCTAGGAGAACCCCACAAACAACACCAGACCACCCCAAACAACCTCGAAAAAGTGAAAAAATCATTGAAACAGGGCATTCATAGGTTCCTTAAGGAAAATTAATGTATGATACATAGGTACACCAAAGAAAACTCATGTATGGGTCAGGGATACACTATTGTGTAGGGCATGAATCACGTATGGGTGGTGGAAGGCCCAAAAAAGCTCAACAACCAGTCTTGAAACAACAAGGAAGGTTCTTAAAAGGGCTTAAGGATAACTCTTAAAATGAAAGAAGCATTCAAAACTTAAAAATACACTGGAGAAACTAGACAATGAGACCCGAAAATAGACAAGGCTTCCCCAATGGCATCACCCGTTCTATTGTTAAGGAATTGCTTCTATGGTTGCGGTCGAGGCCACCAACATACTTGGGGTATAAAGAACAATATATAAAGATTTGCAAGCATAAATTAAACAATATTTCAAGGGTTAAGAGGTTTCATACCTCATGCATTGAAGGTTGATCTAAGATTTCCCTTATCCCTCCTCTTGCGCTCCAAGCGAAGAGACCTGCAAAACAATTCGAAACCTTCCTCAAACCAATTTGACCACATGTAAGGAGATGATATTCAATAGAATATGAAATCCTAATCTAATAAACATCAACATGTGATCATAAACTGATATATGAAAAATGATTTGGAAAGGGAATAACATCAAATCCTTATTAATCAATGGAATAAGTACAATATATACCTTCTCCTCATGCAAGGAACCTCATGAAACCTTCAATCTGGATCTCCTACTTCTCTCCTCCAAGATTCTCAGCCTTGAAGCTCTGCATCAAATGGATATAACACCTAGGGAAAAGGTAAGGTGGATGAATGTCCCAATTTCACTAGCATTACAATATCAAAGGATAAGTCCCCTTGCATGGACCCTTATCCCTCTATTATATATTAATATGAAGAGTCAAGGTCGACGATGGATCCGTTACAATCAAAGAGGCAATTTCAAAACCACCCAAACCAACCAAGTCTTGAGAATTTTATATTTTTTTAACACTACATGAGTTATACATGGGTTTACCACTAACAACTTGCATATGCAAAGTTTAAATACGTAGGTTTCCTTCTGACAACTCGTGTATGGATAAAACAATAATTTTATATAGTATTTCCAAGAGTTTTGAGGAATTGGTTTCTTTTGGAATGTTGTTCCTTAGTCCAATACCTTTCTAATGGTCTATAAAAGAGGTTAAAAAAAGTTACATAACCCTATATATGGCCCTTCTATACAAAAGTGTTCTTTGGGTGGCTGACAGTAACTTTGATGAAGTGTCATCATGGAATTGTCATCATGCAACGAAACATGTAAATATCATCACAGACATAGAAGTGCCATTTTGGGATGTAAAAACTATGAAGGTTATCTTAGTGTTTCTCTTATTATTATTTCTTTTGTTTCTCTTCTTAGATGCATATTTTGATATTTGTTTTTTGAGTCATTTACGAAACGATCGATGTAGATGAAATTGATGCGGAGGCTGTTGATGATGATGGTGCTAAAATAGTCATGGCGAAGATGGTCATGTGTGAAGGTAATACAATCAAAGGAGTTTTCATGGGTAAGGATTATGGTAATTCAAGGATATGGTTGAAGTATGGTAGACATAGGGGAATTCATCCGAGCAAAGAGTGACATAAGAGGAGCTAAAGGAGTTGATAAGGTATGGATGATGTTGAGCATACCGTCAAAGCCATCTTTGACAACAGGTCGAAACTAGGGAGGAAATTGGAGAAGTCATGATAAGTAAAGTGGGGGTCATCATGGAGATAATAAAAGACATGATCACGATCGAATCAATTGTGGTCGGCATGGGTGCAATAAGGGGGTTCATGTTGGGTTAAGGAAACATAGATATGTTTGAAACTTCTGAATAGGAAGCATGATTTGTTTGTAAGGCTTGTTGTGGAGGGGTTTGTCAAGGAATTGTGGCTATAATTGAAGGGGAAATAGAAGGATTCATTATTGTATTCAGGGGGGAATTTTTTCTTTAGTTGGGATTTTGAAGGAAGGTTGTACAAACTCAGGTATGCTAGTTAACTATCGAGGAGGGCTGGTTCAAATATTGGATAGGAAATGTGAATTCTGACCATGAAACCGAATGAATTCGACTGTGACTGTAAAGTCCTTGGGATTGGATGTAAGTACCTCTTGTTGATATTCTTCAACTTGGGTTGGGGATGGGGATAGGGAATCCTAAGTTAGATAAACTAGATTTTTTTCCTTTGAAGTTTGAGTTGTCCAAGTTTTCTTTTGAGGAGGTGGTTGTATTGCAGCAATAGTATTTGAGACAATTGGTTGCAAAGGTCACTTCCGCTCATACTCCTTCTCAATTTATTGGTATACGATTACTTTATTCTTTGCTGCTTCTACTAATACATGCATAGTGTGATATCTGAGTTCATTGATATCATATTCTATGGCATATAACCACACCTATTTTATTTTCTTGGAATTTCGTCATCTCACTTTCCATTTAATAGTGCACTGGTATATATAGATATTTTCAGCAAATTGGATAAATTTTTCCTTTAGTTAGGGATCATCAAGTCCGGGCTCAAATCAGTCTAATTTAATAAGTGGTTCATCCTTATCATATGTAATTGTATCTCCTGAAGGTTCAGTGATTGTTCTTTATTTTTACTAGAAATAGGTACTAATGCTAAAGGATTGACTAGTTCTTCTGATGGACAAAATGATGTGATATATAATGTTGTTTCTTTTGGTATTCTAACGCTCCACCTGTTAGTCGCTCAATGAGATACATGCATTGAAATTGAGATCTAGTTAGTATTAGTATGGTAGTATTTGTCTTCTTCATGAGATCAATAAACAAATAAAAGAAATTAAGAAAATAGTCCATCTTCTGTGCTTTGTAACATCCCCGTCCCTTAATCTGACTAGTAGGAAAGGACATAAACCAAATTTAGGATTCTATATTTCATCCACAGCCATAATTACAAATTTATAACTTTTAAAATTCATGTGCAGGTATTCAAATAAAAGCACACAGCATAAAAAACTCAATTGAGACACACATCATGTAATTACAAGAATGAATATCATAGGAATATAAATGATATCATTGCACATAAGATACAAAAGAATACGTATCTAAAAACAAAGAATATATAAGCAACTGGTTGTGTAAGAGTGATTTTTCATCCAATCATAGACACTCAAATAGCATATATTCCCGCTGAGAGGCCACCCCCAAGTTCGACTATGAGGCCACCAGGATGAAGGAAACACCTACATGCTTCTCTCACTCATCCCACAACCCGTTCTTCTCTCTTTGATTAGCGAAAGACATATAGATATCTAATGAGATATCACTCAACCATCAAAACCATGGCACTCTTTCCAATTTCCCCACACAACAAAGGAATTCATTTCCCTTCATTGATCCATAGTTGCCTCAAGAAATCCAACTTTTACAATGCTTACTAGTGTGGGAAGTAAGATCAGTACCTACTATATGCATTAGAGGAAATTTCAACTCAAAATGGGCCTCATAAAATGAATTAATAAAATAATAGCTAAAATAATAAAATAATATTTATTAATTTTTGAGGGAGAAAAGAAAAAAACTACTTTTTTGTTTGTATTTTTGACATATCTCCCCGTGTTTTTACTCAAATTTCGATCGGGAGAGCTCGTTGGATGCGGAATTAANTATTGGATGTGGAATTTAATTCCGCATCCAACGAGCTCTCCCGATCGAAATTTGAGTAAAAACACGGGGAGATATGTAAAAAATACAAACAAAAAAGTAGTGTTTTTTGTCATACCTATCCCCAAATTTATATTAAAAAAGTGTTTAAGACCTATACGGTATTTCAAATTTAAAGCAATTTCATTGGCTAACACATGATGACATGAAATTTGAATAAAAGTTAAAAGGCCCATATTGGAGAACCTCCTGCAACATTAATTTATGGCTTCTAAAGAATCCAAAAGTAGTAGAATTGGATGGGTAAGGGTTCCTTGCTTTTCCAATCTCTATGCTCACCTACAACCATCTATTTTCCCTTCCAAAATTCATCTCTGTCTCTAAATTTGATTTTTTGGGTTAAACACAGTCTAGTAATGGTTATGAAGAACAATAGGAATCTCTATGCCAGTGTATAAACATGCATGAAAAATGATAGATTGAGTGTTGACTCCAAGGAAAAAGAGATAAGGGTGAAAACACAACTGACATAGATTCTGACCATAGAAGAAAAGGATTCTTGACAACTGAAAATACTATCACCAACCCCTTGCTTCAATAAATGCATGAAGTGACTTTTTCCACCAACCTCGCACATGCATTCAATGATTGGGTTTAATAGGTAATATTAAGTAATTAGCTAATTTAAAGAACATGGGAGATTTTGGATGAGTTCTAAGGTTGACACTTGGAAACATAAGATTTAGTTCCCCATAATCCCCCTTTCCTCTTCCCCTGTGGTGTAATTGTAGCCCCTATAGTTCTCCTTACACAATCATATTGGACCATTTTATTATTTTCCAGCATAATATTTGCATACCTTTCAAATTGGCATTATAAGAGAACCATATGGTTATTATATGTATGTGTGTGTGTGCATATATATATATATATAGCCATATCCATTCACTAGTCAAGCCTTGGCCTTGAGCACTGCACTAGGAATCCATACTAGCATATTTACATCATTTATATTGTTTTGATTAAATACATTTCAAGTCAAAATTGGGGGTATTACATGCTTCCCCTACTATGTATTGCACATACCATACCTTGGTGTGGTCAAGGGAAAGTTCAATCTGTGCTCTTGTAGGTAGACAACGATGAATATGCTGTGACATTCTCCATTTGGTGCATCTAGTTTTGACCTCTTGAAACTAAATTTCTAAGTAGGTATTTGCTTTGCCTAAGTTTTATGGCATTCCTTTTCCAGCAAATATTTGAATTTTTTTCATCAGCGAGGGTTGAGTGTTGCTTCACCAACTAGAGTGATCTTGGAAATTACTATCCAGATGAATAACATTAGGAATTTGATGGCATTTGTAACTTCCTGGAATTTTTCATAGTTAGATTTTACTAGTTGTTCTAGGTGTTCAACCCAATTTAATATTTTTGCATCATATGCGACCTGTTTGACTACTTCAAGCATATTGAGCCTCAAGTCCAATGGAAAATTTAAACTTGTTAAACATAGTGAGATTATTATGGAAACCCATTTAACTAACTCATATCTGAAATTTCTTATTATAAGTCCACTTGAATTCTTTCCTGCTGGATTCCCTATGAATTCTTCAACAAATGGAATTGGATTGTAATATGTATTATTAGTCCCTTACTTGATAGGCCATTGATTGCAACAATGAGTGAATTTGTGATCACAATAGCCTCATCAATCCATATTTTCCCATCATGGTATCTACTAACAATAATTTTTTCATTGATTTCTTTTAAGTCTCAAAATGAAGTTAACAAGGGTACATTTATATATCCTCGAATCTTCATAGTAGCTAGCTTCTGAGAAGTTTCTATCCATTGTTTTTCGTGGATTACCCATGTATTCATTTTTGGATAGTATTTCCCACAATATGGTTTATCTAGTTTTTCATTCTTAATTCTATAGATTCTCGCTTCCAAGGGTATTATGGCCACTTCCTCATGTTGCATTTAGGATTTTTTTCTGTAGCTTTAGTCCCAGTTCCTATGGCGACTTTCATGGGTGTCATAGTTGGTTCTTCATAATATAAATTTGGGGATTGCTTGCTCTCATTCAAATCATGAAGAGAAATTATGGGTGTCATAGTTGGTTCTTCATAGTACAAATTTGGGGATTGCTTGCTCTCATTCAAATCATGAAGAGAAATTAAGGCAGGGGTCTTCAAATTGTGATGTATTTATATGTGCGACATGTTGCGATATTTTAGGGTGGGCAAGTGACTCCACTAATTATGAATTTTGTAGATTGCATCTCACTCGCATGGTTGGTGAGGTGTCCAAAGGAATATTTCTTCATGCACTAGTAGACATGCGTGGTAGAAGTATAATTGTGGTTTGTATTTTGTCATCACTCATTACTCACCTGGGCTATATTATGATTAGTTTTTTGATGGGAAAATTCCTTTTGTTATTGTTCCTTCGGTCACCAAGCTATATAAGTCAATTATTCCAATACTACTCCCTTGTTACATTCTTGCGCTCCCAATTAACCCCCATGTGTGTTGAATTAAGTCCACTCTGCCACAGTTCATGTCTCAGTACTCCTTTTTATACTCTTTAGTAGGTTAGTTATATAACTAATTTTTGTTTTTAACTAACTTAATTATTTTTTCGTAATTCTACGCAAACCTGGGATATGACATTGAGTGTTGTATAAGAGTACTAGATATTGAAAGGAAATGTCCTTTCTTTTAATATTTTTGTTGTTCCAAGATTTTTGTTGTAACTTCTAAACTTCAGGATGGTGCATAACAATCACTCTTTGTTCTTCCAACTTTTGTAAATAAAAAAATCTACCTTAGGTAACTTGGATGGTATCAAGGTGCAAAACTTGAGCAATGGATGGTGTTTGTTGCTTAAAATGTAGGGACATTACTTGTTCTTGGAAATGCTAGTTTGAATGGTGTCTAGACTATGGATCTTTTGTATGTTGTTTTGTACAACCATAGTAGCACATGGACATTGTATTCCCATTCATCTTTGTCAATACTACAAATATTTGTTAATCCTCTGTCAATGTTTTAATGAAAGACTTGACTCCTCCGTTTGACCGTGGATGATAAGTTGAACTTTTATTATGATTTTTCATAAATTATTTCAATATCACATTTTTATTTTTATTTATAAAATGCATACCTTGATCATTGATAAGAGTTAATGTGCATGTGAATATTGTAATGAAATTTTCATATATAAACCTGGTTGTGACCACACTAGTGTAGGATTCGACTGGTTCAATTTCATTTAGTTTAGTTACATATTACATTGTAATAATTATATATCTTGCGCCTATGGGATGACCAGGAGTCGAGAAGGGTTCGAAAAAATCAATCTCCCAAATTTGAAAAGTCATCTTGGGGTTGACATATATGAGAGAAATATTGTGTCATTTTAATGGTTGACCCATTTGTTTAAACTTATCACACTTATTTACATATTCTTTCCACTCTTTATTTAGTGAGGGACACCATATTCCATATAGTATAAGCATCTGATCTTTTTGTTGTTGTGATTCTTATGTACATGTTCTAAAGGATAAAAGGAACAAGTTGGATAACAAAGATAAAAAATGTATATATTGATTGGCAATAAAGATGGTATGAAAGGTTATAGTATTTCAAATCATGTAACTAAGAATATTGTTTATAGTCGAGATGTTGTGTTTAGAGAGGTTAAAGAAGTCCCAAGATAGAAAGTGACTCCAATGGAAAAGGAACCAGAGACAATAAAGTTTGAGTTAGAAGATGAAGAATATGAATCGGCGAAAGAAGTTGAATCAGAAGAATAAGAAAAAGAACCTCATTTGCCAATTTTGAGGAGATCATATCGAGAAAGAAGGAAACCAGAAAGGTATCCCCCTCCTGAATTTTAGTCTAATTTTGCTTTATCTATCACTGATTATGATCCTAGAAATGTGAAGGAATTTGTTGATTCAGAGGATATTGATCTATTGAAGAAGGTCGTGATTGAAGAAATGGATTCCTTGGACAAAAATGAAGCCTCATATCTAGTCTAATTACCTGCTAGAAGAAAAGTTACTGGAAACAAATGGTTTTTTATAAATATGTTGAATGGAGAAGGTAAAGTGGAGAAGTACAAATCCCACTTGGTAGAAAAGGTATACTCTCAGGTAGAGGGAATTTATTTCGGTGAAATATTTTCTCTAGTTGAAAAATTAACTTCTATTATGTCACATACCCCAATTTTGTAAAATAATGTTAATTGTTTTAATTTGATTTCCTAAGACATTATGTTAAATTTAATGCTAAGTAGGAACTGATGAATCAGCAGAGTCAAAAGAGGTGGAATGTAATTCTGAATATTTTATTATTAATAAATAAAAAGTGGAGACAACAGCTTGGGAGAGTTGTTAATAAGAGTGTTACTGGTCAAACTGGTGGAAGGAACTAGGTGGAGAGCAAAAGACAAGTGGTAGCATCCTCAAACACTTCCTAAGTTGCAGGTGGCAACTTCCCTACATTTGGGGTTGTCACGTCCCCATCCCTAAACCGGCGAAGAGGACGCGATCCATGCTTCAATCACACGGGCTAGAGCCCATAAACATATGCAGGAATAAAATTTCATAAACAGAATGCCTAATCATGCACATTGAACATTTATCTTGCACAGCGGAAATCCATGGCATTAACCAACCGTACTAACAGCCTCATGAACATGTACAGGAAGTAAAATGGTAAAACAGAATGCTGAAGTAGAATGCATTGAAATAAAACGTGCATAGATGCCAGTGCTTATCAAATACAGCTACAGTGAATTAGCATACACAGCGAAAACATCGTCATTTCTACAGCATTCATACAACATGGATTCATTTCATTTTCATTATCAGTAAATTAAGAATTGCAGAGGTAAAATGCACAAGATTACTTATCTTATGAAAGATTTGCTCCGCAACCAGCTACGTCGCTGCAACGTTCCACCCAACCATAGGCTAGCGTGCTCATCAATCTCTCAGCAATGCTGCCACCCCCGAGCTGGGCATGATTCTCCAAGGAATAAGGGAACTAGCAGGCTTACACATAGCCAGGATACATAAAACACATAGCCAAGCCAACCAAGTTGGGTTTATCAGGCCATTAAGGAGCTGAAGAAGGCAATTGCTAAGCTAGTGAGCTCATTACAGAGCCAAGAACACCCACACCAAAAATAGCCTGACCTCTAAGACACCCATCCACACCCAACACAAGGAATCAGTCCCTTCTCTGCTACACAGTCCCTCAGGCCCTGCATTCCCTTCCAGTGCTATTCAGGGGTGATGGAGAAGAAGGCCAGCCCTCTAGTTCTTCCTGTGTGGTTTCTAACACCAGGTTTATCAAGCAACCAAGCCAAAATCCTTACTCCTCACACACTTTGAAAACCAACAATTGCACTCCGGCAATTAATTCAGCTCTCACAGCTTAAACAGTAAAAACGAATTACACAGCCCCATACGTAACACCAAAAACGGCTCACAACATGGGGGAAAACACACAATCCTGTAGCTTATCAGTGAGCACAACTCACAGCAGGGAAAAACTCCCCAAATAGCCGGCGCGTGAGACCAACAGTCAGAGAGACAGTCAAAAACGTGAATGGCTCTTCCTAGCCATGGTAAAAACACAAGAAATCACAAAAACGTGAATGGAAAAATGCACCGGCAGCTCCAAAAACGTGAGAAAGGCAACCCAGGCCCTGACATTACAAAAATGACCTCCAATCTATGGGAAAAATAAAACTAACAGCCAAAATCGTGGAAAGAAAGACACAGGAAAAACTCCAGCTGCTCCCAAAACGTGAGGAAACTAAAAAACGTGGATGCATAGCAGAATGGCATACGTTTTTGGGCATTTTCCTTGCCAAGGAAGTCAGAACACAATTTTCAAAAATGGGTCTCTGCCCAATTCGAATTTGGTTGCCCATACTCTTCCCCTTCCATGCAATAACTAACTCAACCACATTCTGGCAGAAATAAATGAT
>LPNX010224468.1:175074-247014 GCA_001517045.1 Pseudotsuga menziesii
GGGGTCATGATCCCCCAAGAAAGTGGGATCAGAGCAGGTGGCTCAATAAATGAAAACTAACCCAAAAAGACCTAGGAAATATTTTAAAAGTACCCAATGAATAGAGCTAAGGTTGCTCAGATATTTTCCAGGAGAAGAATCATTCAGGAGGAATGCACTTCAAGGAATTCATTGGGGAAAAGGGAAAACTGTAAGGAAGGTGTTTGAGAGATAATCTGCAGTAACTTGGTCTGATACAGCTTGCTAGCTGAGAGAATTTACTGATAAGTTCAGGTTTGGTATTGAGTCTGAAGACTAGTACTTGATTATTGCTGCACCTAGTTCCAACCAGGGAGACTAGAGCAAGCTCAGGGTTCCTGCGGAGTCGATGTTTGAGCACTCTCCAGGAGTTGGTAGGGAGGAACAGCCTCCCATTGCTGTTGTCGTCCAAACTCAAAGATCAGGTTATGTTATTTATTAATTTCTGTGTATTATCTATGTGTGATTGAATGATGCATTGTAGCTTATTATGTAAAGATTTAGATGGTTTAGTAATGAAGTTGTTCTTAGTTTTTTTAGTAATAGAATCATTTTGATGAGAAATAAAACCCTACCTATGTTTTTCCTCTTCTGGAGTGATCCAGACCATACTCTAGCACAGGTGGTGAAATTATAAATAAAGATAGTATGATGAAAATGTAGAATAAAATGTTAGTGGATGTATAGAATATTTCCTTTTATTTTGTTATCAGAAGAAATATGTTTTGTACCAGGAGTAGTGTTAAACCTAGACTAAGACTGTCAGTTTATTAGAAATAGAGAAAGAAACTATATTATTTACTGATAGTAGTATGTGTGGGTAGATAAAACAGTTTTTGATACAGTATGTACCATCAGTAATCTTATGGCTTATTTGAATTTAAGAAGAGAGTATAATAGTTAAACTAGAGTAGGGTTAAGCTAAATAAAGATGCCTTACAACTTTACAGTCTACTTCTTTCCAGGTTTAACTATTGCATGTATAATAATCAAATTGAAAGAAAGAATGGCTAGAACCTTGATTTACTTCTATAGATAATCTAGTTGGTATTATAATCTACTTATGGATAGTAATGTATATTATTCATTCATTCTATTCTATCTAGCTAAGCATAAACAAAAATATACAACTGCCAACCTATGCTTTTTAAGATGTCAACAAATGCAGTACTTGGTTAGTTCTTTTACTTTTATTTTTATAAATATTAACTTATAACATAAATAAGACAATATAGAATACAGAGAGTACTTCTATAAAGTTTTTAGTACAGTAAGCGTAAGACCACAATAATAAAATATTAACTTATTCTATGATTATAAGTAAACAAAGAAATAAGCTAATAAATATATAATTATAAGAACAGTATTAATCTATAGATAAAGTAATGCTTTATTCCATTATAATAAACAGTAAACAGAATATAATTTCTGTACTCAAAGCCTGTATCTAATAGATACATAAACACTTCAGTAAATACATGGAGTTCTTATATCTTCGAAGGTTAGAAATTATATAACAACATTACAATTCTTTTAAATAAAGTAAATTAATATAAAAGTAATGTACACAAAACCCTAGCAGATAAATTTACAAGTATTACGGGGTAAAAATCAAGTACATTAATGCGCAGGAAATAACCAACGGAGTGACATTATGCTCAATTTACTGAGTTTAACCAAACAATATACAACATAAGCATTAAATCATTAATTTACAGAAGTACATTATAAATAAGATAATTTCCAAGAAAACTGTAAACTCTTTTTATATGGCCGAGTTAGGGTAATACACTATGAATATCAAAATATACATCAGAGTTTACAAACTGAAGATTATGTACTCACGGCCTTAACCAAATTCACAGAGTCAGGCTTTCACAGCCTTTCCACCATTTACATTTTTTTACACAGTAATAGAAATAAAAACTAACATATACAGTCACGGCTGGAGCCGGAGCACCCCGCTTAACGCAAGGGTCTCATATTTCAATAAAAACAACAAACCAAGTAACAGGATAAACCAAAAATGCAAGGGTTGCAGGCCACGACGCATCAACCCACAAATTTCCCCAAGGGACCAAACAGGGAGGAAATGCCATGGTTAAACCAGGCTTACCGTAAACCAACAAGTCGCCGCAGCCTTGCACCAGATTCACAGAGAAAGAGAGACAGGTTTATACCTGTGATTCATCACACTTTTCGCTGTTAATATTTGTACTGAAATCAATTTAATAAATAATAAGCAGCTTTGTAATGAAAATCAAACTGTAAACTGGTGGTGCTTACCTCAAAGTTTCACCAAGATATAACCTCATGCGAGAAGAAGCGCTACCACCAGCACAAGTAGAAGGAAGCCTTTCATCAGCTGCAAGGAAGACGGTGTTACCACACAACGTCGAATAATTATAGTAGAGAGTTTCAGTCATCGGCTCGGCAAGGTAAATTCCTAGAGCCGTAATGTTTCTCAACGAAAACAAAACTTAGTGCACTGCGAAAACCTATGTTACAGCACTCTGAAACGAAGGACCACGAATCGAAGGGTTCGGGTTCGAGCTAGCTACGATAGTGAAACCTTGAAGGAAAAACCGCAGACATATATTAAACAGCAACACTTTTGTACAGCACTTATCTACTATGCAATTGGGACAAGCTCATGAAGATTAAAACAAGCAAGAAGACTACTAACAGTAAGAGTATGTAACAGTGCAGATGAGAACATCGCAGCAAAGTGGAAGGAGGCCGAAGGCAATGGAGCTAACGACAAACTAGGGTTTGGTGCAATGCTTTTGACTGCTCAACACAGGGCCAAAACAATTCCACGTTAGTCAGCAAATAATTTACAAGCTGTGGGTTCAAGTGTATAGTCCCGGAGAACTTCCTTCCACAAGTATTATCATGCCCACTCATTGATATTCGAAGGTTCCATAATATCCCATGTTCCATGTCAACCTTTTACTTATGCTGCATGGGAACATAAGAATTTTGTTAATATAAACATTATACCTCAACAATCATCAAGGTCGTGGGAAGTGTTACGACCCTTTACTTTACAAACTATAGTATATATAAACTCAAGTCAAGTTTAAGCTTATGTACATCATGGCGTGGTCTTTTCCATGACCTCTCTAGGCTATGTAATTATTCTTTTTTTTTTAAACAATACAATCTTGATAATAACAAAGTTTTGTAACATTGTTTTAAAGGAATTAATAACATTTACTCTTAGTAAGAATATTGCTTACAACAAGTATTTTCTCAACCAACATCTATAAGCTTAACACAAAAGTATACCACTTGTTGTTATAAAGGAGGTTTAAAGAGTTAAACAATGGCAACTATCCTATGGTTAATGTAACCTTAATGGCCTTATTTATATTTCTTAAAATAGTAAAGTTGGTAATAAAATACAAAAGAAAGTAATAACGTTTATTTTGGCGAATGTATTGCTTAAAAATAAATGTTCTTTAACCAATAAATGGTAACATGACAAGGGTTAAGCCACAAATCTCTTTAACAAAAGATTCACCAACATAAAATTTAGATCATAAAACTATTATGATATGCATCCTTTCCATGATTATAGTCCACTAAGGACATGCCCCTTTTATATCTTTGAAGGGAATTGTATAAAACCTGTTCACGATAAGATATCAATCTTTGAGAATAGGTCTAGTTGTATTATGGAGGATTTCTCATGCAAACCCTTAATTTGATAAATAAAAATGTTAAGCATTTTAATAACTATCATATTTGACAATAAGTAACCTTTTGATGACTAAGATAAACATTGCAGAGTTTCGTACTCAGTAAGAACTAGAAATTACATATTCTAGAAGCAAAACAACTGTCATCAATACAAGTAGAACCAAATCTATTTTACATAGCATCTTAAAAAAAAGAATGACGATTTATTGGATTTACCTCGTAAAGCACTTGAATTTTGAATGACATTTATATTCTATACTAAGTTATTTTTGTGCGACGAACTTATATCAGAATGCTTTAGAATTAACGACAAGCAGCACCCGAACTTCTTTCCTGTAAGTCTGTAAGCACAGGAAAACTTTCTGCGTTAGCTCGAAAGCTTAGTAAGCCCAGAATTTTCATGACAGTTCCACCTTGTGGTCACAAAAAGGAAACAAGTCAGTAAACTGAAAAGAAACTATTCTACAAAGATAAACCTAATAAAATAAATAATTCAGATAATGAATCCAGTAACATATAACTAATTAAACAATTAGTGACTGCATTTATAAAATTTATCTGTATTTTGAAAATTTTAAAATTTTCAGAAAATTTGGGGTTATGACATGTGTTATCAGAGCATAAGGTTCAAACACTAGGCCTTAATGCAACCCAACTAGCTTCTGTAGAATAGTAAATTAAATTAAGATGCTAACATATATTTTGTTTTATGTTAAGAACAAAAAATTTCCTTTTTCTGAAGTTTAATAGGCAAGTATGGAAAAACTAGGAGAGTATGCACAGGAGGAGTCTCCAGACACAGAAACAAGACAATTGCCCAAAGAACCTATGTTATAAGAGGTGACTACCAACTCTTCAGAGCTGTTGCAGACTGTAAAAGATTTGAAGACTGAAATGGAATCAGTCAAGAGGGAGAATGAGAGGATTTTGAAGGCTCTGGAAGAGTTGAACCAAATTTTAATGGAAAATTTCCAAACTGAAGGAAGGAGTAGAAGATCAGAATCTGAGGATGTTAGTCATCAAATAAGATCTAAAAAGATGAAGCTGGCAAAAACTGAAAGTAGTTCATCATCTGAAGGGTTCGGTGAACGACAAAGTTACCATACTACTAGTGACAGTAGTGAGGTTGAGTTGTATGATAGAAAGAAGAAATACAGACCATATGAGGAAATTTCAGGGGAGTTTAAAAAGATAAAGCCCCCAACTTTTAATGGAGAGACCGTAAAAGGGGAAGAAGCAGATTCCTGGTTATCTGGGATAAGGAAGTATTTTCATATATACAATTATTCTAATCAGCTAAAGGCAAAGATGGCAATATATAATCTCTCCGGAAAAGTGGACATATGGTGGCAATATCTGAAGAGAGTCAAGGGTATTAGGGAAAAATAAATTAATTGGAGTACTTTTAAAAGGTATTTCAAGAGGAAATTTTTTGTCCGAGCAATATTACGAAGAAAGAGCTAAAGAATTTTATGAATTGAAGTTAGGTTCAATGACTATGAAGGATTTGAACAGTAAATTCTTAAGCTTGCTTAGGTATGTACCTTACCTAGTAGACAAGAAACCTAAAGTACAACGATTTCTCAGCTATCTACCGTATCATATCAAGGACAAAATTGAGTATGATAACCTGAATACTATGGAGGAAGCCATGAGGAAGGCTAATTTCTATTTTGAGCAGAAATGGAAGAAAGAAGGATTAGCCAACTGGAAGGCTAAGAAAAATAACAATTAGCCTGAGTTTAAGAAGAAGGAATTTGTACCCCAGAGGAATTTCAAGAATAATAAGAATAAAAATTATTCTAACAATAAGAATTTCCAGGGAAATATAAATGGTACTTCCAATAATTCGAATAATTTTAAGGGCAAGGAAGCTGCAAATAACCATGGGAATTTTACCAAGAGTTTTGAATGTAAGGAGCCTATTAAGTGCTGGGAATGTAATGGCCCACACTATGCCTCGGTCTGCCCAAACCGGAAAAATTCAGTCAGCAATATTCATACTGTGCAAGAGGAAATGACCGTTGGAGAACTAGCGAGGACTATGCCCAGAATAAATGCAGCTTTGGAGAACCACCAAGCTGACTATCAGACTTCCATGGTGGAAGTGGAAGGTATGATTAATCAAACCCCTGTAACCATTTTAATCGATCCAGGAGCTAGTCTTAGTTACATTGCACCTTAGATAGTGGAAAAATGTAAGTTGTCTGTCGATAAGTTTGATAATTCCTAGTTAGTTCAATTAGCCACTAAGGCAAAAAGAAAAGTAACATGTTTTGTGAAAGAATGTGCTTTACTTATGGATGAATTTAAAACTACAGTTAAGCTTAATGTTTTGCCACTTGGCTCATATGATTTACTAATTGGCATGGATTGGTTAGAGTAGCATTTAAGGTAGTTTTAAATTGTTACGATAAAACTTTCACATGTTTAAATAGTGATGAACAATGAGTAAAGGTTAAGGGTATTCCTAGAAAAACTATAATCAGACAGATTTTCACTTTACAACTTAAAAGGGCTGTTAGAAAAGGATGTAAAGCCTATGCAGTAACTATTACAAATGAGACAAGTAAAACTGAAATAGTAAGTTAGAAATAGAACATATTCCTGTTTTAAAAGAGTACACTGACGTATTCCCAGAAGAAATTCCAAGATTACCTCCAAGGAGGGAATTGGATTTCACTATTGAGCTGGTACCAGGTGTGGTACCTAGCTCAAAAGCTCCGTATCGAATGAATATTTTAGAACTTAATGAGATAAAATCACAACTAAAAGAGTTAATAGATAAGAAGTACATCCGACCTAGTGTGTCTCCTTAGGGAGCACCGGTCATCTTTGTTAAAAATAAAGATGGAACTATGCGACTATGCATAGACTACCGTCAGCTAAACAAGATGACTATCCGTTGCCCCGCATAGATGATCTGTTTGATCAACTACGTGGAGCCACAATGTTCTCAAAGATAGACTTGAGGTCAGGATATCATCAGGTGAGAATTAAAGATGAAGATATCTTCAAGACAGCCTTTAGAACAAGGTATGGACACTACGAGTTTGTCGTAATTCCATTTGGGTGTACCAACGCCCAAGTTGTCTTTATGTGCTTAATGAATAATATAATGCATAAATACTTAGATAAATTTGTTTTCGTGTTTATCGACGACATCTTAATTTACTTTAAAATGGAAGAAGAACATAAAGAACACCTAAAGATAGTTTTACAAGAGTTGCGAGAACAACAACTCTTCATGAAGTTTAGCAAGTGTGACTTCTTTAAGGATGAAATCTAGTACTTAGGTCACGTAGTGACTAAGGAAGGGATTTCAGTTGATCCTGAAAAGATTCAAGCAATTGAAGATTGGTCGGTTCCAAAAGATGTAACGGATGTTAGGTCATTCATGGGAATTACCAGTTATTACCGGAGATTCATTGAAAGCTTTTCAAAAATAGCAAATTTGATCACTTCTTTACAAAAGAAAGGCAAGAAATTTGATTGGAACTCAAAGTGTGAAGAAAGTTTTAAGAAATTAAAAACCTTATTGACAAGTGCACCTATTCTAAGAATAGAAGATCCTAATAAGGACTTCGTAGTATGCAATGATGCCTGTAATGATGGCTTAGGTGATGTTTTAACTCAAGACAGGCATGTCATTGCCTATGAGTCTAGGAAGTTAAAAATTCATGAAAAGAATTACGCAAATTATGATCTAGAACTTGCGGCTGTTATACACGCCTTAAAAATGTGGTGACATCATTTAATAGGCAGGAAATTTATTTTAATGACTGATAATAAAGGACTGAAATATCTTCTAGATCAGCCTAACTTAAATGCAAGACAAGCAAGGTGGTTAGCCTTCTTGAGTGAATATGATTTTGAAATCCAGCACATAAAGGGTAAGGAAAATAAGGTGGCTGATGCTTTAAACAGAAATGCAAAGCTGAACTTTATAGTAGCAATCAGCACTTATGCTTCTAATTTAAATGAATAGCTTAAAGAAGGGGTAAAACAAGATGAAAATTATCAGAAATTGCAAACTACAGCTAAGGAAGAACCTACAAAAAGCTTAATAAAAGGTTATAGTTTAAATGAAAATGGATTTTTATTATTTAAAGATAAACTATATGTACCTAATGTGCCTAAGGTTAAGTTGTTAATTCTGGACGAAGTCCATAAAACACCTTATTCAGGAAACCCAGGTTACCAAAAGACTGTAACCATGCTAAGAAAATAATATTTTTGGCCTAATATGAAATCTGAGGTAGCTGAATACATTGTTAGATGTTTGGACTGTCAACAAGTGAAAATCGAACACCAACACCCAGCTGGTTTGCTACAACCTTTACCTATTCCTAGATGGAAATGAGAAGTGATTAGCTTAGATTTTATTACTAGACTTTCCAGAAATCAGAATCAAAATGACTCTATTATGGTGGTGGTTGACAAGTTAAGCAAGGTAGCACATTTCATTCCTTTTAAAACTACTTACAAGGCTGCCAACATAGCTGATATCTTCTTAAAGCAGATTTTTCGGTTACATGGAGTACCGAAGGTTATAATTTCAGACAGGGATCTTAACTTCACAGGAAATTTTTGGAAGTCCTTGTTTAAGGGATTAAATACAACATTGAATTTCAGCACCTCCTTCCATCCTCAAACAGATGGACAGACTGAAAGAGTGAATCAGGTGATGGAGGATTTATTAAGGATGTATGTTAAAGATGAAAAAGGTAAGTGGGAAGACTACTTACATCTAGCAGAGTTTGCATATAATAATAATTATCAGTCATCAGCTAAGTTTAGTCCATTTGAAATTTTGTATGGACGTAAATGCAACAATCCTATCTCCTGGAATAATCCAGTGGATAGATTGGTGTTAGGACCAGAATTGTTGAAGGAAATGGAGGAAATTGTGAAACAAGTGCAGGAAAATTTGAAGGTGGCAGAGGATCAACAAAAGAGCCAAGAAGACTTGAAAAGAACTCCTAAGCAGTTCTAGGTAGGCGAGCATGTGTTATAAAGGTAAGGCCAAAGGAAATATCTCTGAGACTAGGGAGTTGTGCAAAGTTAGCACCACAATACTATGGTCCATTTGAAATTTAATCTAGAATTGGTCAAGTTGCTTACAAACTACCATTACCACCTAACTTGAAAGTACATAATGTTTTTCATATCTCTATTTTAAAGAAGTATGTTCATGATGTTACTCATGTGGTTGATTGGAATGTTGTACAGGTGGAACCATAAGGATAAATTCTGGTGGAACTAGACTGTATCCTCGGGAGGAGGGAAATTACTTTGCGGAACTGAACCATTGGACAGGTGAAGGTGCAATGGAAGCACCTTAGTCCTGAAGAGGCCACCTGGGAATTGAAAATTAAGATGTGGGAGGCATACCCGAATCTGTTCTAGGAGATTGCAGAGGATGAAGAATAAGTAACATCGAGGACGATGTTACATTTTAAGGGGGTGTGTATGTCACATACCCCAATTTTGTAAAATAATGTTAATTGTTTTAATTTTATTTCCTAAGACATTATGTTAAATTTAATGCTAAGTAGGAACTGATGACTCAGCAAAGTCAAAAGAAGTAGAATATAATTTTGAATATTTTATTATTAATAAATAAAAAGTGGAGACAACGGCTTGGGAGAGTTATTAGTAAGAGTGTTACCGGTCAAACTGGTGGAAGGAACTAGGTGGAGAGCAAAAGACAAGTGGCAGCATCCTCAAACACTTCCTAAGTTGCAGGTGGCAACTTCCCTACATTTGGGGTCATGATCCCCCAAGAAAGTGGGATCAGAGCAGGTGGCTCAATAAATGACAACTAACCCAAAAAGTCCTAGGCAATAGTTTAAAAGTACCCAATGAATAGAGCTGAGGTTGCTCAGATATTTTACAGGAGAAGAATCATTCAGGAGCAATGCACTTCAAGGAATTCATTGGGGAAAAGGGAAAACTGTAAGGAAGGTGTTTGAGAGATAATCTGCAGTAACTTGGTCTGATATAGCTTGCTAGCTGAGATAATTTACTGATAAGTTCAGGATTGGTATTGAGTCTGAAGACTGGTACTTGATTATTGTTGCACCTAGTTCCAGCCAGGGAGACTGGAGCAAGCTCGAGGGTCCTGAGGAGTCGCTATTTGAGCACTCTCCAGGAGTTGGTAGGGAGGAACAACCTTCCATTGCTGTTGTCATCCAAGCTCAAAGATTAGGTTCTGTTATTTATTAATTTCTATGTATTATATGTGTGATTGAATGATGCATTGTAGCTTATGATGTAAAGATTTAGATGGTTTAGTAATGAAGTTGTTCTTAGTTTGTTTAGTAATAGAATCATTTTGATGAGAAATAAAACCCTACCTTTGTTTTTCCTCATCTGGAGTGATCCAGACCATACTCTAGCACAGGTGGTGAAATTATAAATAAAGATAGTATGATGAAAATGTAGAATAAAATGTTAGTGGAAGTATAGAATATTTCCTTTTATTTTTTTATCAGAAGAAATATATTTTGTACCAGGAGTAGTGTTAAACCTAGAGTGAGACTGTTAGTTTATTAGAAACAGAGAAAGAAACTATATTATTTACTGATAGTAGTATGTGTGGGTAGATAAAATAGTTTTTGATATAGTATGTACCTTCAGTAATCTTATGGATTATTTTAATTTAAGAAGAGATTATAATAGTTAAACTAGAGTAGGGTTAAGCTAAATAAAGATGCCTTACAACTTTACAGTCTACTTGTTTCCAGTTTTAACTACTGCATGTATAATAATCAAATTTAAAGAAAGAATGGCTAGAACCTTGATTTACTTCTACAGATAATCTAGTTGGTATCAGAATCTACTTATGGGTAGTAATGTATATTATTCATTCATTCTCTTCTATCTAGCTAAGCATAAACAAAAATCTACAACTGCCAACCTATGCTTTTTAAGATGTCAACAAATGCAGTACTTAGTTAGTTCTTTTACTTTTATTTTTATAAATATTAACTTATAACATAAGCAAAACAATATAGAATACAGAGAGTACTTCTATAAAGTATTTAGTACAGTAAGCGTAAGAACACAATAATAAAATATTAACTTATTTTATGATTATAAGTAAACAAAGAAATACGCTGATAAATATATAATTATAAGAAAAGTATTAATCTATAGATAAAGTAATGCTTTATTCCATTATAATAAACAGTAAACATAATATAATTTCTGTACTCAAAGGTTGTATCTAACAGATACATAAATACATCAGTAAACACATGGAGTTCTTATATCTCCGAAGGTTAAAAATTATATAACAATATTACAATTCTTTTAAATAAAGTGAATTAATATAAAAGTAATGTACACAAAACCCTAGCAGATAAATTTACAAGTATTATGGGGTAAAAATCAAGGACATTAATGCGCAAGAAATAACCAACATAGTGATAGTATGCTCAATTTACTGAGCTTAACCAAACAATATACAACATAAGAAATAAATCATTAATTTACAGAAGTACATTATAAATAAGATAATTTCCAAGAAAACTGTAAACACTTTTTATATCGCCGATTTAGGGTAATACCCTATGAATATCAAAATATATATCAGAGTTTACAAACTGAAGAGTATGTCCTCCACGGGGACTTCACTTAGTGAATCTTTTACATAGCACGTCTGATCATGGGATATTAAAGAATACCCTTAATTTTGAGAGATATTGACCCAAACTATTTTCATTGAAACCCCTTCCCAATACTTAAAACCTCCTCCCCACCCCTTTTTATACCTCAATCCTTATAAACCACCCTACCTACCCCCACCTTAAACCCCTCATTCCCCCAATACCTGCAATATATTGGTTTGATTTTTTATAATTTTAAGACCCACAATATGAACTAATGTGATAGGATATTGGTCAACAAATGAAGCCCCCGTGATGTACTCACAGCCTTAACCAAATTCACAGAGTGAGGCTTTCACAGCCTTTCCACGATTTACATTTTTTTACACAGTAATAGAAATAAAAACTAACATATACAGTCACAGCTGGAGCCGGAGCACCCCGCTTAATGCAAGGGTGTCATCTTTCAATAACAACAAACCAAGTAACATGATAAACAAAAAATGCAAGGGTTGCATGCCACGACGCATCAGCCCACAAATGTCCCCAAGGGACCAAACAGGGAGGAAATTCCATGGTTAAACCAGGCTTACTGTAAACCAACAATTCGTCGCAGCCTTGCACCAGATTCGCAGAGAAAGAGAGACAGGTTTATTCCTGTGATTCATCACACTTTTCGCTGTTAATATTTGTACTAAAATCAATTTAATAAATAATAAGCAGCTTTGTAATGAAAATCAAACTCTAAACTGGTGGTGCTTACCTCAAAGTTTCACCGAGATATAACCTCCTGCGAGAAGAAGCACTACCACCACCACAAGTAGAAGGAATCCTTTCATCAGCTACAAGGAATACAGTGTTACTACATAGCATCGAATAATGACAGCAGAGAGTTTCAGTCACCGGCCAGGCAAGGTAAAAACCCTAGAGCTGTGATGTTTCTCAACCAAAGCAAAACTCAGTGCACTATGAAAACCTATGTTACAGCACTCTAAAAATGAAGGACCACGACTGTTAGTGCCAAGCCAAAGGAGGGCACTATTTACAGTTGAAGGGTTCGGGTTCGAGCTATCTACGATAGTGAAACCCTGAAGGAAAAACCGTGGACATATATTCAACAACAACGCTTTTGTACAACACTTCTCTACTATTCAATTGGGACGATCTCACGAAGATTAAAAAAAGCAGGAGGACAAATAACAGTAAGAGTATGTAACAGTGCAGATGAGAACATCACAGCAAAGTGGCAGGAGGCCGAAGGCAACGAAGCTAATGACAAACTAGGGTTCGGTGCAATGCTTTTAACTGCTCAACACAGGGCCAAAACAATACCACGTTAGTCAGCAAATAATTTGCAAGCTGTGGATTCAAGTGTATAGTCCTGGAGAACTTCCTTCCACAAGTATTATCATCCCCACTCATTGATATTTGAAGGTTCCATAATATCCCATGTTCCATGTCAACCTTTTACTTACACTGCATGGGAACATAAGACTTTTGTTAATATAAACATTATACCTCAACAGTCATCAAGGTCGTGGGAAGTGTTACGACCCTTTACTTTATAAACTATAGTATATATAAACTCAAGTCAAGTTTAAGCTTATGTACATCATGGCATGGTCTTTTCCATGACCTCTCTAGGCTATGTAATTATTCTTTTTTTTTAAAACAATACAATCTTGATAATAACAAAGTTTTGTAACATTGTTATAAAGGAATTAATAACATTTACTCTTAGTAAGAATATTGCTTACAACAAGTATTTGCTCAACCAACATCTATAAGCTTAACACAAAAGTATACCACTTGTTGTTATAAAGGAGGTTTAAAGTATTAAACAATGGAAACTATCCTATGGTTAATGTAACCTTAATGGCCTTATTTATATTTCTTAAAATAGTAAAGTTGGTAATAAAATACAAGAGAAAGTAATAACGTTTATTTTGGCGAATGTATTGCTTAAAAATAAATGTTCTTTAACCAATAAATGGTAACATGACAAGGGTTATGCCACAAATCTCTTTAACAAAAGATTCACCAGCATAAAAGTTAGATCATAAAACTATTATGATATGCATCCTTTCCATGATTATAGTCCATTAAGGACATGCCCCTTTTATATCTTTGAAGAGAATTGTATAAAACCTGTTCACGATAAGATATCCATCTTTGAGAATAGCTCTAGTTGTGTTATGGAGGATTTGTCATGCAAACCCTTAAGTTGATAAATAAAAATGTTAAGCATTTTAATAACTATCAGATTTGACAATAAGTAACCTTTTGATGACTAAGATAAACGTCGCAGAGTTTCGTACTCAGTAAGAACTAGAAATTACATATTCTAGAAGGAAAATAGTTGTCATCAATACAAGTAGAACCAAATCTCTTTTCCATAGCATTTAAAAAAAAAAGAATGACAATTTATTGGATTTACCTCGTAAAGCACTTGAATTTTGAATGACATTTATATTCTATACTGAGTTATTTTTGTGCGACGAACTTATATCAGAATGCTTTAGAATTAACGACAAGCAGTACCCAAACTTCTTACCTGTAAGTCTGTAAGCACATGAAAACTTTCTGTATTAGCTCGAAAGCTAAGTAAGCCCAGAATTTCCATGACAGTTCCACCTTGTGGTCGCAAAAAGGAAACAAGTCAGTGAACTGAAAAGAAACCGTTCTATAAAGATAAACATAATCAAATAAATAATTCAAATAATGAATCCAGTAACATATAACTAATTAAACAATTAGTGACTACATTTATGAAATTTATCTGTATTTTGAAAATTTGGGGTTATGACATATTAGATGTGGTCTTTATATTGTTGTTGCTTTTATCTTGAAGTAAAGAAGATGGATGTGAGGACATCATTATTACACGGGGATCTAGAAGAATAAATCTACATGAGACAACCATAAGGGTTCACAGTAAAAGGAAAGAAAGAGCTTGCATGTAAAATAAAGAAGTCCCTTTATGGTCTAAATCAATATCCATGGATGTGGTACTAGAAATTTGACACATACATACTTGGATTGGGGTTTGCGAGAATCAAATTTGATTACTGTGTATACTCCAAACATAATGGTGATCCATTCATTAACATAGTACTGTATGTTGATGACATGTTGTTAATTGGAAACAAGAAAGATGTTATAAAGGAGGTGAATTATTACTTATCCTCCAAATTTGACATGAAAGATATCAATGTTGTAAAATTCATTCTAGGATTGGAGATAAGAACAGATTGGGCACATATTATGATTTGGTTAAATCAAAGAAAATATGTGGATACGATACTACATATATTTAACATGTAGGAAAGTAAGTCGCTCAAGGTTCCTATTCCCATAGGTGTAAAGTTATTTGTAGAGCAGTGTCCCAAGACACAAGAAGAAGACGAAGATATGTCACAAGTTCCATATGTCAATGAAATTGGTAGTTTGATGTATGTAATAGTTTATACCAAACTATACATTTCCCATGCAGCGCGATTTTGAGGAGATATATGTCAAAACCAGGAAAGGAGCATTAGAAATTTGTAAAGATAGTCTTCAGATATTTGTGCGGCACCACATATTATGCAATCTGCTACCAAGGAAGACCTAGACTAGACAAGGTAATAAATGTACATAGATTTGTTGATGCAGACTGGGATGAAGATATTGATCGTAGAATATCTACAAGTGGGTATGTGTTTAAACTATTTGGAGGAGCTATGAATTAGATGAGTAAGAGAGAAGTTGTAGTTGCACTCTCAACTACTGAAGATGAATACATGGAAGCCACTCATGCAAGAAAATAAGTTGTATGATTGAAAATATTGTGTATAGGTATTAGGTTTGTACAAAAAGCTACAAGGTTATAGTGTAATTTCCAAAGTGAAATCTTATTATCAAAGAACCCTTCTTATCATGCTAATACAAATCATATTGATGTGCAATATCACTTTGTGAGAGATATGGTTGAAGACAAGAATTTGTTGTAGCTCATTAACAAAGTTTGTCAGTACAAAGAAGTTCACTTGGTGTACAGAATCTATGGGCATTGGTGCCTTGAACCTATGATTTGATGAGTAGTACATAAATTATTGTTATGAAAATAAAACAACAAGTGTGAGAATGTTGGCTATATGTTATATTATTTGAATGTGTGTAGGAGGTGTTCATGTCAATGAAGCACCATTAGGAATTTTCAGTTGCAAGCACAATGAGCGTAACTTTTTGGGATATTTTTTGGCTAATTTAATTCTGGTTAAGGGGTTGGTGTCTATTTTCTAATAATAGTTAATGGATTAGGGTATTGGATGTTGTGAAATACTTATATTTTACTGTTATTTATTCATAATGATAATAAGAAAATAGGAGGTGTCGCTCCAAGGAATGTGGTTTTCCCAGTTAAAGGTTTTGACAGTAAATCTCTGTGTTTTATGTGTTAATGTGGTGGTGTAATATATATTTTTATTAAAATAATATTTATTCTTTGCTTCTTTGCACATGTTTAAAACCTACAAGGAGGATACAACCCCCTAGTAGTTAAGAGTATAGTATAACGTTACCCTTGATCAGTTCTTTTTATCACTTATCTTCTCTACATCTATTGGAACATATTAATCATCATCATGGCTTGTTGTATCATCATTGATCCTATGTTATCCAGTATTATCCAAGTGAATCAAAAACTAAAACAAGAGCCTTCTCCTACCTCTCAATATATGTAGAATCCCTATTTTAAGAATAGTAAACCCAAGAATGTATAAGATACTCCTTTGATATGCCAAGTCTCCTTGATGGGGCTTATTGTCCGCAATAGAAATTGCGCACTTGTCTTGATGGACATATATGTAATTTTTTTTAAGTAATACAAATTTATAACATGTATTTATACTAGTCCAACGGATGAACTCTTTTTCATTGGGGATGACATTTACTCTTCTGGTTGATCGAACCTTACATTTGTAATTGGACAATCTTCACAATAGCTTTCATATATTTTCATTCCTTTGGAGTTAGAGGGAGTTCTATATATCATCAGAAAGATATTGGAGTAATATTTTCAACTATGTATAATATGTAACCATTTGAACAAATTTAGGGTGTAAGTGGCCTCCAAAGATAAGGTATCCAAACTAGGCATTTTCAATACTTTATCAAGGGGCTTTTGTTGGGAATATTGAAGACTTATTTCAAGACATTTGTAGGGATTCTTTTGGACATTGCATGTAGTCTTGTTATAATTACTAGTAGGGGATTCAAGGAATTTCACATCAATGCCAAGTTCAATCAACATTAGAAACGCTGATTTTTCGATCTAGAAACCATGATTTTGGGGTTTAGAAAGATCGTTTTTTGCCTCTCTTCAAAGAGGCTTGGACTAGAATAAATTGAAATTTAATAAAATGGGTGTTTTCTATCCTTACATATTAAGGGGCGACACTTAACAACCTAATTTTTCTTATTTACCTTGTTATGAGTTTCATCACCATTATACATCATTACTGTTAGAATTATTAGCTACATTTCTAGCACTTCCAACTTTACATGACCTCAACAATGTGGACAAAATCCAAAATAAATTCAAAGCTTGACCTTAACTACTATGTCACAACTTTTCCTCAAAATTATGTGAAGACAGATTGCACTAAAATCCTTGAAAATCATGATGGGTACCAAATGCATAATTTGGTTAATCATAGTTATTGTATTTTTCCCAAAAGGAGTATTGGTTGAAAGTGGAAAAAACCTAACTATTATGGTAAAAAATAATTGTCAATTTGGTCTTCCAAACCCTAACATCACCATTAAATCATCAATAAAAGTATAATAATTGGACCAAGATGTCAGTATTGTTTACAATTTTTCCTATAAATACATCATTCAAAGTCACCATTCCATATCCATACTCCCTCAAAGTCACCATTAAATATCCATACTCATAGTAGGGTTATGGCATCACAATTCCCACTAAGTAAGAGAAAAAACCATTATTCATTTTTCCTCTTTAACCATTGGGAATAAATCAACACAATCACTTGATTGAAAACTTTAACATAAGAAAGCAAGAAGAACCCTTATTTGGGTAAACCATGGAGGTTCATTAGTATTTACAGCCAATACCAATGTTATATATCATCTCTCTCCATTCTTTATGTAATAATACAAAAACCATTCTTTACATGTGTTGCACATTCTCTTTTAGCTATTTTTCTAATTTATTATACATGCATGGTTAAATAATTTGTTAATTTAATTTAGTTTAATTGAACTTTTGAGTTGTTACTTGAGATACCACAACCCTCAAATAATTAAATTTTGCATGTGTGTGTGAGAAAATCACTTACACTGACCCATAAACGCCTTTCCCTATTTTTTTATATTTACAACATTCCAATGTTGTTTGTATTCCCTTCATCATCTCATTACATAGATCTATTATTTCATTGGTTTCATTTATGAAACTAGGTTGGGACATAATTATTTGAATTTCTATTTTGATTATTTTTATATTTTCTATCATAAACACTATTGTTTTTTGTGGTACTTGTGTAGAGGTACCTTTTATGTTGGGTATGTTATACTTTTTGCATTAAAATCGATGATTGAATTCATTAGTGTACGTGTTTACAAGTCAACTAAAATATAAGTTGATAGACATTGGAACTTTAGTCAACTAATAGACTATAATATTCTACTTATTGATGACAATGACTAGTTGGTAGGAAGTCAACGATCCTAAAAGAGAGTAGGAATGTTGGCAGACGGTTTTGGAATAAGTTAGTTGCACAACATTGTGGATGCTACACAAGGTCAAAGATACTGTGCAAGGTGGAAAATGGCCCGCAAGTTGAAATTATAATATTTTATTTATTTTTGTCATATTTTGTAGTTTTGGACCTCATTATGTGGATTGTGATCATTATTTTGCAATTCTTTTAAGAAGTAGTTAGGAAGTTGGTTAAGTGGACCATGAATGTAAATGCACAAGCCTATAAGTAGATGTAGAATTGCAAGTGTTAAGTCCTCTTTAGCTTATGCTTCTTATGGTTTTTGCGAGATAGTTTTGGCTATCTCTAAACTCTTGTGATGTATTTTGGAGAATCTATGTTTTTTCATGAAGGTTAATATGACATGATGGAGATTGAGCAAAATCATTGTGTATTTTAATGTTTTCTATGATCCAAATATGAATGAAATGTGTATCTGCAATATGGATCTGTGAATGATGCGATGCTTCTCTGCTTTAGATGATGTTATACTGTTATATCTGTTTGCACATCAATGTTTATTGTGGTCCAGTTATGTTAATGCAACCTAGTAAATGATGATATGATTCTGTTAGATGCACAATATGAAAGATTAGATCTATGGAATGATGTTGTGATGAGTTGATAAGTATACACATGGTCCTATCTCATACTGCAGAAACTTGGTTCCATCATCTCTCCATAGAACATCTTGGGTGATACTTCATCTGCTCTGCAGGTGTTGTTGGATGGGGTAAAACCTATCTAGGCTAGTGCTTAGGGAGATCATGGTGGTTTGGATGTTGACAGAGAAGTGAACCCCTATTAATGTTGGATTATCGATACAAACTCCACATGGTATAACCACCGCACCTCTAGGAATATAAAACAAGTGGACTAACCGCCACTTCTGGTGACAGGGCCTTGTGATGGGTTTCAAATGTTCATCAACATCTACAAGTTTTGGTGTAATGAAAAACCTTCATGGTATCAGAGCACAGGTCTCAGGTTCAATTCCCTTGAGCTACGCCAGAGGCAGGGTGTTGGAGTATCGGTATAAACTACACATGGTATAACCCCCACACCTCTGGGAATATAAAACAAGTGGAATAATCACCACTCCTGGTGATAGGGACTTGTAATGGGTTTCAAATGTTCATCAACATCTGCAGGTTTTGGTGTAATGACAAACCTTACAGTCGACTGGTATTGTGTCAACAAATGGTTCCGTTGCTGGGACCTTAGTATGAAGAGGAGGGAGGACATGTTGTGGGATCCGATAAGACCAAAAATCCAAGATTGGTTTGACCAAAAGTTACAGGAGTTTGCTAAGAAAGAAAATCAGAACCTTGGATTGATGATTGATAAGTGGCTGGCCGAGTATATGCACGATGGTCCACATGAGTACTTCTTTTCTGAATATCCGATCATCTTATATGAGTGGTTGGCATGATTGATCTATCATACGACAAATTTCCAAGGAGGTGAACTAATGTCCTAGAACCCAGAATTGATCAAGGAGTTACAGGAGATAGACAATAGAGCATCATGAGCTGTTGAAGTCTTGATTGACAGTATATTGTAGGGCCATATCATTGAGTTTGTAGTCGATACAAGTAAATCCTATAGTGAAGCAGAAATGTATTTTTTCAATGGACCAAGAGGTAGGTTTCTATTGTCGTTGCAATTGTCTATTAAGATGCTCATCTCCGAAAAATCTATATTGAAGATGCACCTTGAGTAGTATAACTTTGGTGTGCAGAGGTTGCGGGTACCATAGAGATAGGGGGGATGCATGGAATGATACAGGGTAGATGGCTGCAAGTTACGACGAGACTATGAGAGAATTCGAGGAAGAGAGTGGTATTACGAGAGGAGGAGCAAGGATTTGGAAAGAAAAGAGGCAGAGGATAGGGGAAGGTCTTGTTGTGATTGAAATGTAAGACTGCGAAGGAAGACCACATGGGACGAAGTGACCCTATAGTGATGATGAGGACACCCAGACTACGCTTGAGTTAGAAGAAATATAAACTCCCATCGACAACGTACCCACACCTCCGTGCACTATGCCATACTTAGGAAGAAACACAAGTTCAATGCCTCCATCTCCGACGTGTCAACATCACTCTAATAGTAGCAAATCAGTGACTGTAGGAAGAAGGCCCAATATGGCAGGAGATGATGCAAAGTTACCCCTATTTCATGGAAATGAGACTGAGGATCCCAAGCAGTACTAGTTCCTATGTGAGGTAGTGTGGACTATCAGACAAACTATGGATGACAAGGCCAAGAAAGTCCATCTGGAGACGACTCTTCAGGGTCGCGCACTGGATTGGTTCATGAGTTCATATAAGTTCCTATGGGGAATCCAGTAAAAACTTTGGATGAAGTTAGAAAATGATTGATTGAAGAGTTCATAAAACAAAAATTTGAGGCACGGTACATCCCATAACTAAAGGAGATTAAGCAGTATCCAAATGAAATTGTTTCAGATTTTGACTAAAGGTTCAAGATAGTAATGGAAAGTGTCACCTTCAAAATGAGTGATTTTCAACATAAACAATGGTTTATCATGGAGTTATTATCGCACATCAGACTACTGATGATGTAGCAAAAGATTGTGACATAAAGCGAGGATATGGATATCATGATGAAGCTGGAGGCTTCTCTAGTTGGAAAGAATGCAATCAGCATGACTTAGATCTAGACACAATTGGAGAAATTGAAGCTCCAGTTGCAGGATATCAAGAAAGGTAAAGAGCATTGCAAATCATTTTGGTGTAATTGATGTTGTGTAGACGAAAATACCAAGGATAATTTCCCATATTTTCGAAACTACCTGTTGTTAGGAGTGCCAAACCCATTGAGTTGTGAGGTATGCCTTGGTGCCGTATTTGTCAATTTTATGGGCATCAACATGAATATTGTAGATATATGCATAATCCAATGAATTTTTACTGTACATTATGCCGGTCTATTGGGAATGAAGATAAGGATTGTCATGCATATGACCTACTACAAGAAAAAAAAATAGAATTGTACTATGTGAAGGGAGAAGACCATCGAACGGTATAACAATCACAACCCTAGCCATAGGTGGTACAAACACCACCTCAACCATAGTTTGTACTACAGCTGCAACCGTAGATGTAGTTTGTACTGCACCCGCAACTACAGCAATAGTTTGTGCCACAACTGCAGTATAATCAGATGCATATGGCTCCGTAGTAGAAACAATATATTTATCCAGCGTAGTATGTTTAGCAACAATCGAATCCCTAGAAAAAAAAATTCAATAAACCATAGTTTCAGTAGCGGGGAGGATTCTGTGGACGATTTTGAGGAGGACGAGGTGGAGGCTTTGGTCGAGGAGGAGGATGAGGTCGTGGACTAGTGAAATGTTATAATTACAGATTACTAGGACATTATCATAGATATTTATCACAATTACAAGCATAGTGTACCTATTGTGGAAATTGAACCCAAGAGATAGACCAATTACACACAAAATTGCTAATCAAACATGCAAAATTAACACTAAAGGAGACTAAAATTGGAGCATAACACTAATCTGTATTGAGTAAGTGTACAATAGAGAACCTTATGAATTAATAGGCTACTGTAATATAAAATTACATGATATATTTTAATACATAAAGATTCCATTCGAAATAGTAAAAAAGCAAGCTTACCAAAACTAGTCAAATCCCCCATTGGTGCATAAAGCAATTTCCAAATCTAGGCAAATGCTCATGAATTGGATAATTCAAGTGGGAAAGATAAAGAGGGATGGAAATAAAACTCATGCATGATTTTATTTGGAGAAAAGGAGGGAGGACGATGTGGGAAAAAAACAAGGCAGTTACCACTAGTCTAGCTTTCCCTTTGCCTTAAATCATAAATAAAACAAGGCAGCTTTATAGAAAAAGCATACATGCACTTTGGAGAATATGGAATAAAGTATACATGCTAAAATGGGTTTCCAGGATGTTTCCCAAATGCTCCATGACTCATTTCTAGCATGTGTTGACTTCTAGGACATGTAGAACACAACTAGCATAGAGTGGAATCTAGGAAACTAGGTAATAAGCCAAAAATGTTTAAATTAATGTCTAAGGTAGGAAACTATGTGTTTATTATTCTAACACCATCCCTTAAGCCTGAACTTATGATTAAATATCAGAAAAATATAGGGCCTAGCAACAAGGCTTAGTCATCATTTACATACTGCTTGTCCATACAACCAAGGAAAGAGGCAAAAACCCAGTGGGAAAATCCTCCCTTAAACATGGACATCAAAACAAAATTTGGAAATATTGTCATCAATCATACTTCACAACATGATCAAAAATCCGCAGTAGTGATTTGAGATTGCTGAAAGTCTTCTCACAAAAAACTTTGGTGAAGATGTTTTCTACTTGTTTTGAAGATGCACAGAAGAGTAGATGAATGGTACCATCATGCACAAGCTGTCTGATGCAGTGCATATGGATCTCAATGTGCTTGGTTTGCTGTCTCTAAACTGGATCATTTCAGATTCAAATGGTGCTCTGATTATCATGGTATATAATAGTTGAAAACTCTAATTCGAACCCACATTCTCCAAGTATTCCCTGCAACCACAAACATTGAGTTGCTGCATTTACAACTCCTCTTTTCTCTGCTTCTGTAGATGAGAGTGCTATGGCACTGTTGGGATGCATACTCCATGTTTGGGTAACCATGCGGTTAAGCAGAGAGTTTTGTAAGTGGATTTATGGGTCAAAACAGTCTTAGGGGTGTCGGGGGAAGTTAAAACTACTTTTGTTTGTAATAAACCCTTGGTTGAAATCCAGGGTTTAGGGTTCTGGGTGCCCATGGTTTAAGACCATGGTTTTGTAAAAATGTGCAGTATAAATAAGCGCTTGTGCAAAGAAGATAGGTTAGGTTTTATGATGTAAGAAAGAATAAGGCGAAGCTAAGGTTGATTTTGAAAGGTTAAGTCCCAGCTGTGTGCGTGGACGACCTCTGCAGCTGTGTGCGCAGAGGCCTGCTGCTGAGTGCGCGGCTTTTAAGGATTGAAGGGATCTGCAGCTGAGTGCACAGATCAAACTGTGGAGTTTGTAGAAAGTTGAATAAAACACAGTTTGTGGACGTAGCCCCTACACTGGGGGTGAACCACGTTATATCCGGTGTCATGGTTTCTTGTGTTGTTCCTGTTTCTGTTATCTTTTATGCATTAATACTGTATACATCTGATAAGTTAGATCGCTGTTAATATTTAGCTTCGTTGTGAATTCCCTGTAGCGGGTTGAGCAAGTAATGACTGTTATTTATCTGCGAAGTTGTATGTGAACGAATGGTAAAGCTTTTATAGTATTGATTAGTAATATTATTAAAGGCTAAGGTACAGTAATCCCCCTCTCGGCTTGCACAAACCTGATTCTACGGCACCCCATAGCTGTTTCGAGTGAGACTGCAACCTGTGCGCAGGTTGTTGCCGAAAGGGCCAACACTGTGGGTCTTTTGTTGGTGCGACACTAAAGGTTTAAACCTGGGTCTGCCCTATTTGCCAACAAATTGGTTCCGTTGCCGGGACTTGAACCCGGGTTTCTCGGGTGAGAGCCGAGTATCCTAACCAACTAGACTACAAGCAAGTTGAATAAAACACAGTTTGTGGACATAGCCCCTACACTGGGGGTGAACCACGTTATATCCGGTGTCGTGGTTTCTTGTGATGTTCCTGTTTCTGTTATCTTTTATGCATTAATACTGTATACATTTGATAAGTTAGATCGCTGTTAATATTTAGCTTCGCTGTGAATTCCCTGTAGTGGGTTGAGCAAGTAATGACTGTTATTTATCTATGAAGTTGTATGTGAATGAATGGTAAAGCTTTTATAGTATTGATTAGTAAGATTATTAAAGGCTAAGGTATAGTAATCCCCCTCTCGGCTTGTAGAATCCTGATTTTGCGGCACCCCATAGCTGTTTCGGGTGAGACTGCAACCTGCGCGCAGGTTGTTGCTGAAAGGGCCAACACTGTGGGTCTTTTGTTGGTGCGACACTAAAGGTTTAAACTCGGGTTTGCCCTATTTCCCAACAAAGTCTGCCCTATTTCCCAATAGGCACTCTGCTTCTTGCTTGACCAGCTGATTGGCCCTTCTGAAAGCATGAACACATATCTTGATGGAGAATTTTGATTTGTGTTGTCACCTGCCCAATCACTGTAAGTAAAACCAATCAAATCAAGATCAGATTTTTCTTTGTAGAAGATCCCATGATTTCTTGTTCCTTAAACAAATTATGGCATCCTTTTGGCTGCCCTCCAGTGGATCTCATGATGATGATCCATGTATCTCAAAGCCACACTAACTTCATAAGATAAGTTAGTTTGAGTGTGTGTAAGATAAATAAAACACCCAATCAACTACCTATACAGTGTATTATTTACCATAGGGGAAGAACCTGCTTCTTCAAGCTTAACTTCTGAAAGGAAGGGAGTATTGCTTGGCTTGCAATCTTTCATGTTGAACTTGTTTAGAAAATCTAAGGCATACTTGGACTAATGTATTTTGATTCCATGTTGGGTTTGAGCAATTTCAAGACCCAAGAATTGGCTCAACAATCCCAAATCTGTCATAGAAAATGCATGGTTCATTGCATCCTTTAAGATCAGTAAACCCAATCAAATCAAGATCAGATTTTTCTTTGTAGAAGATCCCATGATTTCTTGTTCCTTAAACAAAGTTTTGGATCCTTTTGGCTTCCCTCTAGTGGATCTCATGATGCTGATCCATGTATATCAAAGCCACACTAACTTCATAAGATAAGTCAGTTCAAGTGTGTGTAAGATAAAGAAAACACCCAATCAACTGCCTATACAGTGTATTATTTACAATAGGAGAAGAAGCTGCTTCTTCAAGCTTAACTCCTGAAAGGAAGGGAGTCTTGCTTGGCTTGCAATATTTCATGTTGAACTTGTTCAGAAAATCTAAGGCATACTTGGAATAATATATTTTGATTCCATGTTGGGATAGAGCAATTTCAAGACCCAAGAATTGGCTCAACAATCCCAAATCTGTCATAGAAAATGCATGGTTCATTGCATCCTTTAAGGAGGAAATCTATTTATTTGAACTTCCTGTAATCAGAAGGTCATCCAAATACAATAAAATAATCATAAAAGAACCATGAATCAGCTTCAAATAAACATTATGATCAGACTTGCATCGAACAAAACTCAATGCTAGCAAAAAGCCATCAATCTTGGCATACCAAGCCCTGGAGGCTTGCTTGAGCCCATACAATGATTTCTTTAACCTGCACGCTAAATATGGATGAGAAATAAACCATTCAGGTTGATAGATGTAAATATCCTCAGTGATATCTCCATTTAGGAAAGCACACTTCACATCCATGTGATGTACCTCCCACTAGTTCGAAGCTGCAATGGATAAAGCTAGCCTTATGGAGTCCATCTTTGCCACTGGTGCAAAGGATTCATTGTAGTCAATACCATGTAATTGTGAGTATCCCTTGGATACAAATCTTGCATTATATTTCAAAGGTGAACCATCAGCAGAAAACTTAGTCTTGAAGACCCACTTACATTGAACTAGCTTCCTCCCTGGGGGGAGATCAACCAGTTCCCAAGTGTTCTTTTTCTGGAGCGAGATGAATTATTATTTCATGGATGTTTGCCATCTTGGACCATGTGCTACATATTCATATGTCTGTGGGTCTGATTCAACCATCATATATCATTTCTTATCAAATAGGGGATCTTTCATACAAAGGCACTCTCAAATTGATATCTAGTCCTCCTAGTGTCATTAGGATTTCCAACTAGTTCCCCAGCTGCATGAATAGTATTTGATGCCCATTTTGGTCTTGTAGGAATGCTAGGATCTGAAATTAAATCATCATTATCAGACATATCAGAATCAGCAAACTCATTAGTCTCTTCACCTACAATCAATGGTTATGGTGGTGAAGAGGACTCTCCAACTTCAACTACTACTAAAGGCTCTTCTTGGAACTGAACAATTCTTTCAATGAAAGCTTTGTTAGTGCTCAATTTAATCAGCTCGTACCCTTTTGAATCTTCAGAATACCCAACAAATAGGCACTCTTGGATTTGGGGTTGCAAATCCTTTCTCTTTTCAGTTGGAATTCTAGGCCAAGCCTTTGAGCCAAAAATTTTGAAATGGGTCACATCTGGCTTGTGCTCACTCCAAGCTTTGAAAGGAGTCATACAATCAAGATGCTTATGAGGCACCCTATTCTAGATGTAGGATGCATAGTTTATAGCCTTGGCCCAAAACTTTGGTGGAAAAGTCTTAGCCTCCATCATGCAGGTTGCCATCTCCTTCAGTGACATGTTCTTTCTCTCAGGAACACCATTTTGCTGTGGTGTGTAAGGGATCGGATGCTGCATCTGAATACCTGCATCTTTACAATACTAAATTAAATGAGACTTGAAATACTCACCATCATTTTTATATTTGAGGATATTGAGTTCCCTCCTAGACTGGTTTTCAACCAAGGCTTTAAATAATTTGAAGAGGTCAAAAATTTTAGACTTATGCTTTAGGATGTGAACCCAACAATACCTAGAAAAGTCATCTTTGAAGGTCAGTTCATATTTGGCTTGACTCATGGACATATGAGGGAATGGACCATAAATGTCACTATTGATCAACTCAAGAGGTGCATAGGTTCTCTCATGACTAGCTGTCTCATATTTGTGCTCTGGGTGTTTTCCTAGGATACAACCTTGACAGACTCGCTTAAAAAACTTGATCTTTGGTAACCCTATGACCATATCTTTTTCACTCAAATAAGAAATATACTTGTAGTTAAGATGGCCAAATATTTCATGCCAAACCTTGCTTGCCTCATTAGCATGAATCAGAAGAGCAGAGGGATTTGAGTAGGGTAGAAAATGGGAAAACATGTATACCTTCGAAGTGTGATCAACAACACCTTTTGTGATGACTTTACCATTCGATATCTTTATGATTTCAACATCATTAGGGGAGAAGATGACCTTCTTTGGAGACCTAGTGTGAGTCATCTGATACACTAAAAAGAGATTAGAGGCAAGACCTGGAACATACAACACATTATTGAACTTACCATGGTCAATATCAATCCTTCCCTTCCCCAAACTATCAGTGAGAGAGTCATATCCCAAAACTATTGGTGGACCTTTCAACATGTCAAGAGAGGAGAATGCCTCTTTTGTTGAAACCATATGTCTAGGATCTCTAGATTCTATGATGAAGCTAGGTGAGCTTGATGTGCTAGCAACATGGGCATGTACTCTCTCTCTGTCCTCTGAATTTGATCCTCCTTCCCTCTTCTTTGAGCAATTAGGAAGGAAGATGTTATTCTTCCCTAGGATTTGGGTCAACATGTCAATTTTCTTCTTCATACAAGAGCTCTCAGGATGATAGCCCTTACTACAGAATGCACACTTACTCATTTCGCCTTTGTTATTCTTCTTTTGGGAGTTCTTCTTGGAACCTTGGGGCTCCTCTTGATACTTGTTCTTGTCTCTCTTTTGATCAGGTATATTTTTAGCCTTTTTCTTGATTTTTGAATCCACCCTTGAATCTCCAGCAACCAAATCATGGTCGTTAGAAGGTTTGATGGTGCCCATCATCACCAACTTATCTTGTTCCCGTGTGATGGATTTCATGAAATCTGCAAGCTTAGGAATCTCCCAAGCTCGAGCTATCAACTTGGTGGCATGGAAGGTTGAAACAAACACTGAATAGAGAGGGCCAATATTAGAGAGTATGGCCAAAACTAGTTTCTCTTCGTTCTTTTTGATCCCACACTATTTTTGCTGCAAAACAAGGGCTTTAAACTTGGAAAAGTATAGTTGCAAGGATTCAAAGCTATTGGGACTCAAGGAGATCAGCTCATTCTCGATTTGATGTCATATCATATCATTTGTCTTACCAAAAATATCTATAAGCTTCTCCCACAATTCATTAGGTGATGTCAATCCATCAAGATGGAAGAGGAGGTCTCTTGAAATGCTCAGACACAAAATACCATAGGCCTCATCCCTCCTGTTGTGCCATTTGATTTTCTCTGCAGCTACATTGGGCTCTACCTTAGTTGACATAGTCACCCTTTAGAGACCTTTCGCTCTCAAAAATATCTCCATCTCATCTTTCCACTCAAAGAAATTGAATTGAGTCAAGATGATCTTCTGAGATTGGTCCATAGCTAAGAAACCGTGCCCTTCAGCCAACAGAATATGCTGCCAGTCAAGATGTAAAACCTGAAATAGAAATATGAAAGGAAATAAATTGATTTGTAAAGGCTTTGATACCATGTGGAAATTGAACCTAAGAGATAGAGCAATTACACTCACAAAATTGCTAATCAAACATGCAAAATTAACACCAAAGGAGACTGAAATTGGAGCATAACACTAATCTGTATTGAGTAAGTGTACAATAGCCAACCTTATGAAGTAATAGGATAATATAATATATAATTATATGATATATTTGAATGCATAAATATTCCATTCGAAATAGTCAAAAGCAATCTTACCAAAACTGGTCAAATCCCCCATAGGTGCATAAAGAAGTTTCCAAATCTAGGTAGATTCTCATGAATTGGGTAAGTCAAGTGGGAAAGATAAAGAGGGATAGAAATACAACTCATACATGATTTTATTTGGAGAAAAGGAGGGAGGATGATGTGGACCAAAAACAAGGCAGTTACCACTAGTCTAGCTTTCCGTTTGCCTTAAATCAGAAATAAAACAAGGTAGCTTTATAGAAAAAGTAGATATGAGCTTTGGAGAATCTGGAATAAAGAATACATGATAAAATGGGTTTCTAGGATGTTTCCCAAGAACTCCATGACTCAATTTTAGCATGTGTTGACTTCTAGGACATGTAGAAGACAACTAGCATAGAGTGGAATGTAGGAAACTAGGTAATAAGACAACAATGATTAAATTAATGTCTAAGGTAGGTAACTATGGGTTGCTTATTCTAACACCTATTATATCACTATTGATCAAACTATTCAGAACTGTCCACAACTGATTACGAGATGGTAGGTAGGAAGCGTTCCGCAGTTGCAAAACGAGAACCATAACCAAAAACAAAACTTGATTTAGAATCAGAACCAACTTGCAAATCAGAATGTGAACCCACCTGTGAATCCGGCATTGAACTAGAATCAAGGACCAACTGTTGCGTTGATTTCAATGTAACCAAGAACACAAGATGTGGATGTTGTTTTCATTACTCGTGGAGGTGCGATGACGGGGCAGGATGGCTTGCATACAAAAATTAGATTGGATGGGAAGAAGAAGGTGTCATATGATGTCGACAGTAAGTGAGACACATTCTTTTAAGAATGTGATGTGATAGGAAGAAATCCTAGTAAGTTACCTATTTATGAAATGCCCACAGCTTTTGATTCAACTTTGGTAGCAGGACCATCATGACAGCATGGTACCCTACAGAACTTGTTTGACAGTTGTTTGTTGCTGGAGAGAGATCCTGATGCTCTTGCTGAGATTGAGAATCTATTGCATTGACTAGCTAAGGGATGGAAAGAGTCTGTAGTAAAATCTTTATAGAAGAAGAATGCAGGGAAAGAGATGCACATGAATATTCATATTGGAGACTATGAGGTAGATTCAATCATCTTGGATCTAGGCTCAAATGTTAATATTCTAATGAGGAAACATGGCAATATATGGGGAGCCCAACGCTGAGCTGGTCTCCTGTGCAGCTACGATTGGATAACTAGGCCATAGTAACACTGATTGGGCAAGTTCTGTACCTTCCTGAGGAAGTTGAAGGGATGAAGAATTATACTGATTTTGATGTTACTGACGTTGTTGATGGTAGAGGCTCCTATCCCACATTGTTGGGGATTGGATGGGCCAATAACACTATGGGAGTAATTAATTTTAAGAAGCGGGTGATGAAATTTTAAAATCAAGACATTAGAGTCATAGCTCTGATGGATCTGACTAAAGGGAGACGGTATATTGAACCAGTGAAGGATGAAGCTGTAAGAGGATGGGATCACACATATAACATTTTAGAAGATTACATCCATCTGGATGTCGACGGGGAACTTGGTTGTCTCAGATCTATCTCTATGTCTTCCAACTCTGATGATGCTTTAGAGAATTGGAAGAATCAAATACACGAGGTATCACTTCGAAAGTGTGGCTTGGTTACATAGTGGTTGTGCCGATTTGCAACCGAGACTATTGAGTTACAAGTATATGAAGGACTTCCCAAGTTTTCTGAATTTCTGTTGGCATTTGAATATAAGGCATCGGAGCCACAATTATTGCTGGCATTGAATGAAGCGTTGAAGGCTACTCTAGCACGTTGGTGGGTAACCCATAAGAAGTCGATCACTGTATGGTTGCAGTGTCAAATATTGATGATAGTTCTCTTTGGTGACGCATAAGTGTACCACACTGGAAGGTATGATGGGATGACTAAACCAAGTGAGCATCTGATGGAGTGTTAGAATTTGTGACCATCGTGACCAAAGTATGAGTGGGTCCATGCCTTTGTCCACACATTGGATGAGATGTCACGATCATGGTATGTATAAACCGATTTGCATAGATAAATTACCACTTGCGAAGAGTTGATAGTTTGCTTCACTCACACCTTAAGTTTCGTGGACACCAATCCAGATATTCATAATGCATTGCAAATCATCTGAGATGTTATTCTGAAGGTAGTAATGGTTTCATACCCCATGGATCCACATGTGCATTATCAGATGCAATCGATGATGGAATGATATAATGCAACTAGAGGACCTAAGGATGGTTATGATCTATGGAACATCAATATTTTGGAAATAGAAGGGAGTCGGGATGTCGCAGGACCCGAAATACTGAAGGATCCAATGAATCAACCATTAAATATAAAGAAGGTCATATTTGGGACATAGGAGAAACAAAGGTTTGCAAATGTTGGGGACTATTGGGACAAAGATACCATGGAAAAGATCACAGATCTATTGCATGAATTTCAAGATTTGTTTCCTACAAATTTTTCTGAGATGAAGGGCATACTCGGAGATTTAGGAGAGATGAATATTCCATTGAAGCCTGATACAAAACCAGTAAAGCAGAGGCGATATCACCTGAATCCATGATACAAGGAGAGGGTCAAAGATGAGCTTGACAGAATGTTAGATGCTTGAATAATAGAGCCGATTGAGGAATCATAATGGATTAGTCCTATGGTGGTCCAAGATAAGAAGACATGTGAGGTTCATATATGTGTCAAGAAATTGAATGATGCATGCATGCATGATCCATTTCCAACACCATTCACTGATGAGGTGCTAGAAGGAGTGGGCGGTCAAGAAATTTATTCCTTCACAGATGGTTTTTTTGGCTATCACCGGATCAGGATCACAAGAGAGGATCGCCACAAGACAATATTCGTTACTGAATGGGGTTGTTTTCAGCACACTCTGATGTCGTTTAGGATGAAGAATGCTCCTGCAATATTCTCCATGGTTGTTGTCACCACATTCAAGGATTTTATTCAAAAGTTTCTACAAGTTTATATGGATGATTGGACAGCTTATGGACTGATCAGGGACCATCTAGAAAACCTTCCACTGATGCTGGAGTGATGTTGACAACATCAGATTGTGCTAAAATTGAAGAAGCGTATTTTTTGCGCTCCTTTTGGGATGTTGTTGGGCCACATTGTTTGAAAGCAAATACTGTTGGTTAACCCTGCAAAGATTACGCTGATTTAGAGCTTTCCACCAACTACAAATGTGAAGCAGCTGAGAGCGATGCTGGGGCACACGGGATACTACCGCAAGTTCATTGAAGGTTATGCTATGATCACAATGCCTATGGAGAGGCTGTTGAAGAAGGATGTGTTATTTGTATGGAGTCAAGACTTCCAAGTAATTTTTGAGACGCTGAAGGCCAAGATGGATTCAGCACGAATACTAGTTTTTCCTGATTGGAATAAGGAGTTCCATGTCCATGTGGATGCATCGTCAATTACATTGGAATTGGTGCTGGTGCAGCCAAGGGAAGGATATCTTCATCACCCGATCACTTTATCTAGTCAGAAGCTGTCATCTGTAGAGAAAATCTGTACTAGCACAAAGAGGGAAGGTATGGAGATGGTATATGCACTATAGAAATTTCACCATTACCTATTGGGCAGTCACTTTAAGATGTTCACAGAGAATTCTTCTTTGAAATACCTAGTCAATAAGCCGGTGTTGGGGGGGGGAGATATGCCGCTAGCTACTTCTTTTTCAAGAGTTTGATTTTGAGATAATTGTGAAACCGAGTCACTTCAATGCTGACCCAGATCATTTATCTGAATTGAGACAGGTGAGGAATCAACAAACATTGAATATGGGTTTTCAGTTGCACAACTATTCAGAGTTGACATGGTTGATGATTACTATGACCAAATAATTCAGTTTTTGGTGATGGGAACGACACCAATGGACCTTACTACAAGTGAGAAGAAGCAGTTGGTTGTTAAGGCCATATATTTCCAGTTGATTGCTGGAAAACTCTATAAGATCGAACCAAATGAGATATTGAGGAGATGTGTCATACCACATGAAAAAGGGTAGATATTGGCAGAGGCACATGCAGGAGTTGCCGATGGACTCTATGGAAGTCATGCTATTGTGAGGAAGGTGCTTCATGTAGGGTTTTGGTGGTTCACTCTTCATAATGATGTGACATATTATGCACGAAATTGCGATGTCTGCCAAAGAAATGAAAAACCATCAAGGAGGGATGAGATGCCATTGGTACCTCAGGTGACGTTGCAACCATTTGATAAATGGGATGTGTAATTTGTGGTACCAATCAACCCACCTAGAAAGAGAACTAGTGTGTGGTACATAATTACAACAACATACTATTTGACTAGATGGGCGGAGGCCGCACCTGTTGTAGATTGCACAGTTGTGATGACAACAAGATTTCTATTTGAAAACATTGTGACTCAGTTTGGTTTCCAAGGATATTGATGAGCGACAAGGGGATCCACTTCATCAATATCATAGTCAACGCATTGATAGAAGAAATTTAGATACATCATCAGAAGAGTACCCCATATCATCCCCAAGAAAATGGGATAGTGGAGGCCATCAACAAGGTATTGGAGCATGCGCTTACAAAGGTATGCAACGCAAATTGCAATGACTGGGATTTTAAGATTCCAATAGTATTATGGGTGCATCGCACCACTTGCAAAAGATTGACAAGACAAACACCGTTCAAATTGGTGTATGGGAAAGAGGGAGTCATGCCTATGGAGTAAATTGTTGCAAGTTTGTGCATAGCAAGAATGACATGCATGGATGATGAAGCAACATTAGAAGAACAACTGGCGCAATTGGTGCAGCTCGAGGAGGACTGCTTTGTTGCAGGTTTTCAGCAACGTGTTGCGAAGGATCGACAAAAAACTTGGCATGATCGAGATATTAAGAACAAATAGTTTCAACAAGGTGAATTGGTGCTATTGTATGGAAACAAGTTCATGACGTATCTACGAAAGTTGCAGATGCATTGGCTAGGTCCATATCTCATTAATTCCATTACTTCAGGCGGTGCAATACAACTGCATCGATTAGATGGAACGATGCTGGAAAAGCTAGTGAATGGTAGCAAGATGAAGCCATATGGAATGGGCCCAGAACTGCACAATGCTTGAGGCACTGCACAATAAAAATAAAAAATAAAAAAATCGTTGGGTTTCTCCATATTTAGGGGATGGGGCACCAGGAAGAAGTAGATGCACAAGTAGAGGAGTTAATATCACAATTAAGAAGGCATGCCACGACAGCCACAGGGCCGCAACATAGTCAAATCAGTAATAAATGAAGAAAGTTAAAGAAGTTAACCGGTGACACTTGTTGGGGAAACACATATTAATGACTAATTTGACCGTTAGAGTAACTGAAGCATCGAGGGATTTTGGTGATTAATACATGATTTGATCGAAATGATTAAAGTTTATTTGGTCATGATGGAGGTGTGATTGGCTTGATTCTGTAAGAAGGGGTCGAATGTGGTTGGCATTCACTATTGTGCAAGATTGAGTGTTGAATAATTGTCACAGAGAGTTGTGTTGTGTTGCATTAAGTTGAGTTGCGGTGATTGGGTTTCAAGTAAGGTTGAGTTCCCATTGAACATTGTGGGACATGCAAAGTGAGCCAGTTATCGTTGATACTTCTAGTGAGAGAGATTCACCGGTGATTGGAGTCACTATTGAGGAGGAAGTCAGAAGTATGTTGGTGGGATCTTCCTCTGTTCTGAAGAAGAACCAAGGGGTGGAATGGATCATGTCCCCATTTCATAAGAAGTGGCATATTAGAATTTCTATGAGGGCACATGTTGCACATGAAAATCTCACACTGCCTAGTCAGCCTTCAGAAGACTTTCTTGTTTCCTGTCAACCTCCCTAAAAAGAATGATTTGGATCATCTTGGCCATTTTTTCCCCTAACCTAGAAGGGAAAGTGCTCTTTTGCATTTCCCATAGAGTGTCATTGATTCCTCCTCCAGTTTAACAAAAGGTGATGCTACCCTTTTATAGTGGAAAAAATCCTAGATCGACGCTCTGTCCAATTTAGCAAAAAGCACCGATGGTCAGTTGAAAAGGAAAAAAAGAAGTTTCTAGAATATTTCATACGGAATCCTTCATGGAATTAGTTCCTATGTGCCTGGGAGAGGTGTCATTCACCTCCCTCACCTATAGGGACCTCATTCTATCATTTTCTCAAGTCATCCTATGAGTTCTTGGCCTATAAATGAAGCCTCCATGAAGAGAGTGGGGGAGGCCAAAAAAAGCATCCTTATGCTACTAGTTTGAAGTATGAATAGAGGCAAAGTAGAGGTAGCTTGTATTTGGAGAGGTATTCATAAGAGATTGTAGACATTCTTGTTGATACAGAAGCCGTAAACAACAAGGCTTTTTGGTTGTACTTCTTTCTCATCCATATATTAATACAAAGACATTTCCCTTTCCTATATTTGATTGTTGTGTTTATGATTAAATATTATTGGATTCCTTGATCACTAATATGGATAGTTGATTATCATGATGCTCTCATTCTTTTGTATGTCTTATAATCCATCTTCTAGGTATTGATCCATCTCAAACACTTTCTGGAGAGAAGATAAGAAGATCTACGATTGAGTTATATGATGTGTTATGTTATTTGATTTAACTATTCAAGGGAATGATATGTTGCTGTGTCTTTTTGTTATGTAGTTGTGTCTTGCATTACAGAGGAACAAGTAGTGTCAACACTGTTTGAGAATTTCTATTAACAAAATTGGTGACTCCACTGGGGAACTAGCCTAATCCAGTCAGATCTAGGGAAGATCCAGTCAAATCTAGTGCAGATCCAATCAGATCTACAAATCATGGTAACCACCCCATTTATGAAGGTGATCTCTCTATTTTTCAGTTATTTGAGCTATAAGGTAAGTTATCTACTTTATGTTCCTGGTCTTTTTCCTCTGTTCTGAGTAATTTTTACCCTACTTTTAGTCTCCTTAACCTTTTTGGGTTCTCCTGCAAGCTCTTATCTTTTTAAGTGCGTTGTTGGACGACGCCTTTTAATTTGACTGATAAAGCATTGGTCTATCCTATGACACCTTTACTCCCTTTGGTAGAAGCATCGACGACGCATTTCTCCTTGGTTGACAGAGCATCGACGATGCCTTTCTGTAGGAGGCTAGGAGTGTCGCAGCACCCTGGAATTGTTTGGTGCATTCCCTCTCAGTGCGCTGAGGTAGGTCCTCAAATTGTCTGTCTGGAAAATTTTAATAAAAAAAAATTGTAAACTGTCCTTTTTCTCTAAAAATTTTGTTTTGTGTGGTTTCACTCGCTTGATTGCTTGCTGTCTGTTTTACTGGTTGTTGTGACTCTGATTCTCTCTTTGAGTTGAAATCCAAAAAATTATACTTCTTGCATTGTCATAAACGAAATCAAAAATATACTTTGGTTTTGGTTTTTTATTGAAGTATCTGAAAACTGTCATTGTTGAAAAGAGAACCTATAGCCTCTTCCTAAAAGATTAGTTTCCTTTGAAAAGACTGCTTTGTGTGCCTCATATTTTCTATAAAAATACAAAAAGAATAATCTTACTTTCCTCTTGTTTATGCTTGCGAAGGTTGTGTGTTTTTTCCATTTGCATGTGTGTTTCAGAAAGATTAGTCTTTTTGACACTGTAGCAAAAATTAGTTTGCATGCACATTAGAGGCTTAGTTTTCTTTTCCTCCTTTTTCAAAAACTTTGGAATGATTTTTTGAAAGAACTTTCATGTTTGAAAGAATATTTTTGCATCTCTTTATTGGATTTTGTTCTATTGTTGAAAATATATTTCTATTGGTATATTGTTGAAAAGAAAAGAAAAGGTTCCTTCCTTTCCCTAGTTAGTTCTCATCGAAGTTTAAAAGTGCATTACATTTAGAATAATTTGCATCATTGGAAATGACATTCCACAAACATTCACCTAAACGTCCAGATAAAATTAATGGTAGCTTTAGGTCTAAATATTGTATAGAAAGTTGAGTGATATGCTAGTGATGTGTTTGGCTGTCATTAAGCGTAGGAGCTGTCATTATTTATCCGCACTACATCCTGGGACTTGTGCAGTTCTTCCACGTACCGTCAGTATAATGAACGACCTTTCACGTACCCTTGAGGTATATAGAAAGTTACTTCACTTACTCGTTTGTATATCGGAAGGACCCTTGTGAACGGTTGTGCATTAGATAACACTACTACCGATTTGAGCTCCTACGTATCTTGAGTATATCAATAGACCCCAGTAGGATACCCTGACCATCTGAGAAAATCCCTTTGGCTGTCTTGTGTGGAGCAATACACTAAAAATAGCATTCGAGGAGACTAATACGCGCGTACCCCTGAGGTATATTGCGAGTTGCACCTACTTGACAATATTCGTGAGAGATCAGCTATTTTGAACCCGTCCTATCACTTAAGTTTGCTTGTGACCTTTAACTCTTTGTAGGTTTTGTTTGTGTGTTTTTACTCCTTTTTTGACCTAGATTAGGTAACTTCAGCCACCACCATGGCTGAGCAACTTGGGAGACATCAATCTCATAGATTACAGGGTTTATCTCCTGACTCTCCTCCTAGCATGGAAGGACAAGAAGGAGTAACCATGGAACAACCAGATTCTGCTAATGTTCCCGTAGGAACTACCCTAGCTAGTGAAACTAGAGAATATTTCATTGTTTACATGAATCCTTCGGTTCAATTTCCTCCTACAACTGATGTTTCTGTACATCTGCCATTGGAAGGCCATGGCGATACTCCTGCCCCACCAGATTATGGTCCAGATGCTCCTTTCTGGAGGACTTCTATGGGATAATCTATTGTTGAATTCAGGGTTATTAGACCTTCACTAGGGAACCCTCCTTTGGGGGAGGAAGAACAAAGAAGAATTAATGCATCTCTTGATCGAGCTTGCAACTTTTCAGAGAGAGTAGAAAGAATTATTCCCCCACCTATGTCTCATTATGAAACTTTACCAACACGATTACCTTGTAATATAGACCCTTAGCATGAAGCTGAAATTAAACCTTCTTCTGATGGCCATCCAACTTATGGTGATACTTCTCGTAATCCATGGCCTAAAGGATATCGTTCACTAGCTCAAGTTTTAGGACCTATTGAACAAATTCCATTTCAAAGTAATCCAGGTCTATACCAACCCTACAGTGCCACATCCTGGACCCATTACTAGACTTTCCATACCTATCATGGTTGGGGGGAAATCCTCAAATCAAGTAATGTCAGTAAACTCTCACTCCAGGGGACAACCCCCAACATGAGTTACTTCATCTGTCAGTGGAACTATGGCTAGTTCAGGATAAGTTGCAGTTGTAGCACAACTTGCAGTAGTTATCCCTCCTACTAATACCAATGTTTACCCCCCCAATATAGTATAGGCCAACCCTTAAGGCAACAACCTGGAAATAGTACAGATTCTTGGGGATATACTTATCCAAGATCTCAACCTCCTATGGTTAATCAAGTTTATTGACAAGCACCACTAGTGACTATGTATCCTGGAATTCCTTACCCTAGAAATGATTTTGTACCTTGGGGACAACCAAATTGGTCAAATATCCCGTCATATGGAGGAGCTTTTGTAAATACTTCCGAAAGATATGGTGTACCTCCCCTCAGAGGACCACCCCAAGGACCTGAAGGATCCAGAGGACCTGGAGGACCTTGTGGACCATCTGGAGGACCACCACCCCCACCTAGAGGAGCACTACCACCACCACCACCTGGAGGAGGAGGACCACCACCACCACCTGGAGGAGGAGGACCACCACCACCATCTAGAGGAGGAGGAACAACACTGCCATTTGGAGGAGTAGGACCACCACTGCCACCTGGAGGAGGAGGACCATCACCACCACCCATAGGAGGAGGACAACCACCACCACCTTCAGGAGGACCCCTTCTTTTGGGGAGCCCACCTCCCCATGGAAATTCTAGAAACCAACAACCTTTTCACCAAGTTTTGGGGGCATCATCTATACCCATCTATAAATATTCATACGGTCTTACTGGTCAGGAAATGCCTTATCAGTATTACCAGTATCCACCACCAAATCAACAACTACCATTTCTGGCCACTTTAGATTTTCCAGACTTTTCAAGATTGATAAATGACCCAATTCATCATGACCCCTCTTGGCCCACCATTCTTGTAAAGCTGCCTTCCGCTATACCTAAGTTTGATGGTAAAATCGATGAATAGCCAAAAAAGCACGTGATGACATTTCACTTGTGGTGTTTATCAAATTCTTTGATGGACGGTTCAATCCATCTACGCCTTTTTCAAAGAAACCTCATTGGTATTGCCACAAAATGGTACATCAAGTTACCACATCACTCTTTTTGGGATTTTAACGCCCTAGCAATGGCCTTTTTGACACACTTTCAATTACCAATTTGATATGAAATAGGTACAGACCTTTTAACCTCGCTTGGCCAAACCACATCCACTCACATCTTGAATCATATTCATGAATGGATAAGAATACGAAGGTTGATTAAGGCCCCTATTCCTGATCAGTTGTTAGCTGATTGGTTTACAAACTCTTTAATACCACTTATTTCTAGAGATGTCGCAATGGGAGTCGCTGTGATTGAGGAGCAAGATATTAGCTGTGCTCAATACCTAGACTTGGTTTATTCCTAGTCAGGTACTTTGTATGACCCGATCCCACATGCTCCTCGACCTACAACCGATCCATCTAGACCTGCAACTGAACCACCTGTTGATGGCATACTTGGTTCAGTTCAGACAAAAACAATGATTAAATATTCTAAGAAACAAACTGCCACTCCATCCAATCAACAAGCAACACCTACCAAAACTGCATGCTCTCCTGTTGCTTCCACTGAAGTAAATGTGGTTCAGTCCACTGAATCTTCAGGCGAGAAGAAAAAAGGGAAAAATAAACCTAAAAATCCTGACAGCCAACAAGAAGGAAATAAAACATAGAATCCAGATAATGATTCAAAAGGAAAGAGAAAGGTGAAGTATCCTTGTTTAATCTACGAAGGTGACCATTTTACAAAGGAATGTCCTCGTCATGAGGAAGTTGGTAAATTTTAAAATCTTCACCCACCCCAGCTGTTTGAGAAGATCCTTTCCCTTCCCAATAGCAGTTAATTGATCATAAGTCCTTGAACGAAACTTCTTCATCCACTGATGAAGTTCGTATGATGTCTAGTGAAATGGTGAACTTGAATACAAGAGCACACAGTTATGACCCTCCTTTGAAAAAGAAACTTGATAATATTCCATCTAAAAAACTCTCAACTTCCACACCTCCTACTAATAATGGTATTCATATTGAAAATCCTATACCTGAAGCAATTTTCCATCCACCAAAGGGCACTCTATGTAAGTCCATAATCAATCCTAACGCTCATGCTACCAAACATTATAATATTGTTGAATATTTGTCCCAGGAAACCTGCACTATGTCGGCTTTAGAGGTACTCCAAACCTACCAAACTCAATGAAAAAATTTTCTTACTGGCCTTGGAACTATGGATCCCGAGAATAGTAATGTCATCACTTTCAAACTGAATGATTTCAAGACGAGACTTTCACATCAATTAGCTTTCCAGATCGCTACCAAGATTTCTAGAAAGACTATTCATTGTACCATTTTGGATGAGGGTGCCTCTACATTAGTTATGTATTTATCTTGCTGGAGAGCCATTGGATCTCCTAAAATCAACCGTTCACCTACCACTCTTAAGGCTTTTGATGGTCACAGATTTTAACCCTATGGATTACTACCTGCCATGCATGTTGAACTGGGGGGAAAGTCCGTCTCCATTCATATGGAAGTCATTGACGCTCCTTTGGATTAAAAATTACTCCTAGGTCATAACTGGTTTTATGATATGCAAGCTGTAGCATCAACTGTTTTTCGAATCGTCCAGTTCCCATTCCAAAGAAAAGATTGTTACTATTGACTAGTTAGATTTCATCACACCTAGTTCCATTACAAATGATGCAAACAACGTTCCACTCTTAAACACCCCACATTATAAAGAAATTTGAGTAGGTCTTATTAAAGACTCTTCACTTATGGGAGTCTTTCCCTCATATGTCCCTCCTCTTGCTTCACAAACTGCATCCATTAATATTATTTATAGCTCTCATACAGACAAAGGAAAAGCAATTGCTGATGAATCATCATCCTTTTCCCCTTTCAAAGATATTTACTATGCAATCTAAGATACTAGTGATCTTGCCATCAATGATCATTTCTTGGTGGCCTTAGACCATTATCACATGCCATATTGGCTCAAACACCCCTTCCCATATATGGATTATCTTTCACACACACTTCCTATAGACAAGTCTATCATGGAAGTTATGTCATTAGACGAGATGCCTTGGGAATATTATCATCACAGATCTTCTTTCCTTCCCCCTTTCCATATGGTAGAAAACCAATTTGCCTCCATGATTTCATCTGATATAGTCCTCAACCCTCAGTCTCTGATCCTCACTCGTAGTGCCGATACTGAAGGGAATTTATGCAACATTACCAAGACTATACCCATCGACATATCCATGAAAACGGGTGTTTTCGATAACATTTCCATAGAACATAACTCTTCCCTTGAAGAAATCCAAACATATACGACTCTTTTCAAAGAATTTCAAGATGTCTTCACATGGACATATGAAGAAATGCCTGGGATTGATCCCTCTATCATTATCCATGAAATCAAAACTTATCCTGATGCCAAGCCCGTACGCCAGAAAATACGACAGGTTCATCCACGAAAAGCAGCTGCTATTAAAGAAGAATTTGAAAAACTTCTCAAGGCTGGTTTCATTTACCCCATACCACTAACTGAATGGATGTCCAAAATAGTCTCTGTGAACAAAAAGTAGGGTACTATTAGGGTTTGTATCGATTTTAGGGACCTGAATCGAGCTTGTCCAAAAGACAACTTTCCCACTCCCTATATTGATCAAATAATTGATAACTGTGCCAGAAGCATTATTTTCTCCTTTATGGATGGATCTTTCAACTATAATCAGATTCGGATTCTCCCGTAAGATCAACACAAGACGACACTCATTTTCCCTTAGTGGACTTTTTCTTATTATAAAATGCCTTTTGGTTTAAAAAATGCTGGTGCAACATTCCAACGTGCCATGTCATATGCTTTTCATGACATTGAACATTTTGTGGAGCCCTATATAGATGACCTGCCTGCCCATTCTAGGCAGTGGGATGTTCATGTTGATCATCTGAGAGCTATGTTTATTCGATGTCATCATTTTAACATTCCTCTAAACCCCCATAAATTTGTTTTTTGTGTAGAATTAGCTGTTCAACTTCTTGGTTTTATTGTTTCCAAAGATGGCATTCGTATCGATCCTTTGAAAATTGAAGCTATCTTGTCCTTACCCGCTCCCACCAATGTTACTGAACTCCAAAGTTTTCAAGGGAAGGAAAAATTTCTACGTCCTTTCATCTACAATTATGCAAAAAGGACACATGGTTTCATGAGGTTGCTCAAGAAAGATACCCCTTTTGTCTGGGACGATTTCGCGCAACATGCGTTTGATAATCTTTAAACATGCACTTACCCATGCACCAGTGTTGCAACCACCAAATTATGCAAAGGACTATTCCTTGTATGTGGCTACATCCTTGTCAACTATAGGCATGGTTCTCATTCAAATAGATGAACAAAACCAAGAACATGTGATTTATTAAGCTAGTAAGAGTCTTTTGGACTCTAAAACTCGATACTCACATGTGGAGAAACTTGCTCTGACCACAGTCGTTGCTGTCCAAAATTTTTATCATTATATTTTTCTCCGCACCACTACTGTTTACGTGGATTCCAACCCCATGTACTACGTCTTGACATGTTAGGTGCTTGGGGGGTGCTTCGGGGCAAATACTCATGTTGGATCGTGATCCTCCAAGAGTTTGACCTAGAATTTGCCAAAAGTACTTCCAAGAAGTCCCTTGTCTTTGCAGAGCTTATATGTGACCTTCCCTGTACCACAGAGAATCTAGAGCCCTCTGATTCCTTACCTGATGAATCACTGTTTCTCATTAGTACTACCAATCCATGGTATGGAGAGATCATTTTGTACCTCTAGACCTTACGATACCAGCCTATTGCCTCCCAAGATGAACGTCATCGCATTCGCCACCAAGATAAATGCTATCTTATCCTAAATGATACCCTATATCGCCATGGTGTTGAATCTATCCTACGACGTTGCCTTACACATGAAGAGGCTAAGATTTTTTTGAATGATTGCCATGCTGGAGCTTATGGTGGTCATGTCTCTAGGTTGGATACTACCTAGAAAATCTTACGTGCCGGGTATTTCTAGCCTTCTATTTTCAAAGATTGTATTGAAACAGTCAAGAAATGCTCACCATGTCAAATGTTCCCTCGTAAGAAACACACACATCCAGCTCCACTTCATCCCATTGTAGAAGTTGGCCCCTTTTCAAAATGGGGCATAGACTTCGTGCACTATAGACCTACCTCAACTGGGGGGCATCGCTACATCATCATGGCTATGGACTATTTTACAAAATGGGTTGAGGCAATGCCTAGATATATCGAAGACAGAAAAACTGCTGCACTATTCCTATTCAATCATATCATTGCTAGATTCAGGATTCCTAGGGATATTGTGATTGATCATGGGTCTCATTTTCAAAACAAGATGATGGTAGAACTTAGTGTAAAATTAGGGTTTCATCACAATAACTCTACACCATACTATCCTTAGGCCAATGGTCAGGTTGAGGCTATAAACAAAGTATTAAAAGCAATGCTTTAGTGGATGGTAGGGCAAGGCAAGTCAAACTGGCATTTACAACTTTTTTCTGCACTCTAGGCCTATAGGACTACTGTCAAAACTTCTACCGGTTTTACACCTTTCCAATTAGTATACAGACTGGAAGCTACCCTCCCGATAGAATGTGAAATCCCTTCTTTAAAACTAGCTGTCGAACTATTACCCAACACCACCATAGACGAATAAAGACTCTTGTTCCTAAATAAACTTGATGAAACTTGACGCAATATTGCCTTAGCTAATGAGACACATAAATGAAGAATGAAAGTCCATTAGGACATGAGTGTTCAACCCTGTTCCTTCAATGAAGAAGATCTGGTCTTGACCTACGACTAGAAGCATGACAAGTTGGGGGTAGGTAAATTCGAGTCTATATGGCATGGGCCCTGTATAGTCAGTTGTGTTTTAGAAAAGGGGGCATATGAATTGGTTAATTACAATGGGATACCTTTGGGAGAGCCCCGGAATGGACTCTACCTCAAAAGATACTATGCCTAGGTCATCTAGCATAGAAACTTGGTACATACTGTTTATAGTTTGTTGTATGTCTCAATCTTTGAGGGGTGTGTCTTTTGTGTGATTTGAAATGTGTTTTTTATAAAACCCTACTTATGCATGTCTTTTTTCTGATGGAAAAATGACCTCCTACATTGGTTTTGCCGATGGTGCTCATCGATATACACTTAATCTTGCATCAGAAACCTAGGTACTGTATTCTCCTACAAGTGAGCTGGTGAGTTTAGGGGGTGTTCTTTTAGGTCCCTTCACCAATAATCTAGCAGAATACCAAGCCATGGTTGGATTATTGATAGAATCCCTAGATTTTGATGTAAGGGAAATTAGGGTTTATTTGGATTCTGAATTGGTTTTCCAACAACTTAATAGAGTCTACACCATTAGGAATCCCTTGCTTCTTCATACTTTCCGAAGGGTTAGGTTTCTAGAATGTTCTTTTGAGCAAGTAATGTATCATCACATTTCGAGACGATTAAATGTTGTGGCAGATTCCTTAGCTAACTATGTCTTGGATTGGCGTATTGCTCATACTTAAAAAATCCATTGGAAACATAAAAAACATGTGTAAATTCATAACTAGATAAGTAATTCCACACACAACTGTAAATATCAAATTTGTTTTCATATATATATATATATATAACTTGTAGCACCGAGATACAAAATTTGGGCTGGAGCATCTCTAGCTTTCAGTGCCCGTTCCAGACCATAAAAAGTTCATGGTACATATACATAAGGAAAAATATGAAGCTTCAAAGGTTTCAGTAATACATATACAAAAAATGATAGTCAAAGTAGACTAATCCTCTTAGTGCTCATGGTAGCACGCAATGGCCTGGGCCACTCTTCAAATTAGTCTGGAAAACTGCTTAGAGACACCTGTGGTATGGAGCTGATAACACTTGGGAACCTCATCAGTGGTCATATCAGGGATACCCACAGTTAGCTGCTCCAGGTTCTCCTCAAGATATCCAAGCTATTCCTCAACTTCGGAGTGGTAAGCCATCATATCTTGGGTACTTGCTTTCCTATCGATAGCTGACATCCCAACTGGGTGAACAGACCCGATGTCTACATGAAAAACATTTTTTTCTCAGTACTGCAGAAAACATACAAATGAAATAAACATAAAATTTCAAAAACATAAGTGGATAATGTCTTCTTACCTCTGTCATCCCACACTTCACCCTCAGGAAAGACTAGCTCTGGGTCGTTTCAAAAATATTCCCCCTCATAGGCATAGTCTTCCACCATGAGTAGTTGGCTCCTCAACCAGCGAAAGAACCTGGAACCATAAGTGACTTTGGGTCCTCCACCTCCGAGGCGAGGCATAGTTGTCACCCATGCAAGCATCCTTGGATATTTTTGATCCATTCTAGTAATAGTCACCTGGGGCCTGATGTGAGGTACCCACTATAAGATGAAAGACACCACCACTGCTCTGTATCCAAACTGCTTCAATCTCCCTCTTTTGCATTTGTTTAGTTGGATTTTAAGACAAACTAAAATGCCTTCACACCAGTTGAACACAGTAGGCTCCATACACTGTAAGGCATATAACATATGAGATCTACCACTGAGGTGGGAAGCCCTAGTGCCTGCTACTCTACCGATGGTGTATACTACTATCCTCAGGGGAAGATCCACTAGAGATTTGATCTCTATCTTTCCCGATTGGGAGTTTGTACCCAATGAGCAATGTTGATTAATGATATCATCCAAAGAACCTTCTCCCTTCTGTGCTCCTAACAGAACTATGAGGATTCCTCACATAGATAAACCAGTAAGGAAATAAATATCCTTCATATATATAGGTAGGATGTGGAATCCTACCACAAAATGCTCCTAATCAAGATCCCACATGTCAATAATTTATTCTAGCAGGCAGACATGTGCTTTCATCCCTAGAATATGGAAATACTTGAGAAGCCCGCAGTTCCACAAAGCATCAATGGTAGTTGGATCATTTGCGGCTTGGCTGTCTGGGACTTCATTCTCCCTTTCTTTCCATATCACCATGGTGCACCTGTAAAATACCAATTTTGAAATCAGACATTGCATCATGACAACAAGAAAGAAAAACAAATGACATCATAAATTGCATAGCAAGGATAGAAAGATAAAATAATTGCATTTATAGGTGATTTAGGTTTTGTTTTTTCCTTTTCTTTCTTGGGTGGCATTGCTGTCCTTTGTGCACATAGCACCGTGGTACTCTTTCCTTTTGGTGCAAGAGGCATCGAGCGCCTATCTGCTGTGGACAGAGCATTGTCGGGGATGCATATCAACGGCTAAAAACCCCCAAAAAAGAAATTTTTTTCCTCCTATTCTAGTTTAAAACTTCTGTGGAGGTAGGAAATGCCTTATTTTACCTTTGCAAAAAGAAATATACCCTATGCTTTGTATTTAAAACCATTTAGAAACATTTAGGGAACTTTCAATTTAATAATGCAAAAGAAGAAATTGAAAACTATTGAACATGAAAAGAGGAGAAGAGCAAGTGTTTACCTCTTCTATGGATTGTGAAGCAACAAAGAAGTGGAATGCCCTTGCCAAATCACCGGAGGAACTCTTGCTACCAAAGCTACCTTCCAAAACTTACCCAATGGTAAAACAACAAGTGGTAAAAATAGAATTACCAACCCTTTTATTTATAGAATGTTTTGGGATTTTCAAAGTTATATTGTAATTTATTTTATTTTGGAATCCAAATCATTTTGTTAAAAGTGGGTTTTTATTTTTACTTTCTATAGTTTTGGGAAAATGAATTTTGATATCATTTTTTGAGTTTTTTCAGGTAAATGAAGGGTCATCGTTACGTTTCAAGCTATTTTTGTCTTTTTCGAGCTTAGAGCTAAACATAAAAAGTACTGAGCGTCGTTTACACTTTTGACATGCTCATTAAAAATCCAGTAGAAAGGTGTCTAGTATACTTTTTTCACTTTTTTTAGACTCGTAAAAAATGGATTATGAAAAGGGAACCTAGTCCGGGAGTTATATTTAAGCTCTTTTCAGTCTCCTCAAAACACAAAAAGTTTGCCAAGCGAACTTGTTGCGTTCACGATTGTAAAAGAATAAGAACGGTTGACTAGTCGAGGGTAGGTTATCTCTTTTTCAGATAGACTAGCCTTATTTATGAAAAAGGACCCTTTTTGGAGTCTTCTTAGTCATTTTAGACTCTCTAAAAATGAAATGACAAATGAGTTTGCTTTCATCAGACTCATAAAACACAATATGTAAGACCGTATTTCGGGAATGAGCCCTTCCTTTCTCAGGTTCGTGAAACATATGAGAATGGACTCATCACCTGATGAGCTTCAATGAGTGTTTGTTAGTTACCCTCTTTGGACTCATAAAAATGAAAAGAGGTACTCACCTTTCGAGGTGGGGAAATTATAGGAAATGGGAATGGTTCTCATTTGTTTATATGGAAGTACTCTCCTTGACTTGTAGTTGATGTAGTATTCAAGAAGACACCAGAGGCATAACCTGTGCATGACCTTGCCTCGATCAACACTGGGACGCAAATTAGGAATGTGAAAATTCCACCGCATGCGATCGAGACCAGCAACGAGGATCTCAATTCCTCCCTGCAACAGTTACAATATTTGTCCATTGACATCAATACGCTGTCCACATAGACGTTGGTGTATCTTCATTTCACTGAGGTCATCCACATAGATGAGGTATCTTCATTTCACCGAGGTCGTCCGCTACTCCTTTCATTTATGAAAATTTTGTAGGGAACTGAACCTGGAATTCATGTGACAAATAAATGATATTCCCCACAGTCTCATCATCTCAATAATCTCCAATATTGGAGAACTTTGGATTTTCAGGATACACAATATTTACTTATTAAATTTTAAGTGGACTTAGGAATTGGTTACTGAAAATGCCAAATCCTTCCACTGCATGCATACCTTCTAACTCAGGTATGTTTATGTCTAGTAGGTCCCCATCATCTGGTTCTCTTGTGACATTGTAGCATTTCATCCAATAGTGGATTTTCACGTTGGATTGATGGAAATTTGTAGATGCAATAGGATTTCCTTAAATATATTTTCTTTCATTATCTACTATGCAACATCAATTGTTTGATGAGAACTTGCAAAATCAAATGTTTGTGTGAATCTTGTAGCTAACTTGTCCTTCCTAAGGGTTCCTATTTTCAGCTCCACTGATGTGTACCAACTCCTTGGTACCATATCCAATTTATGTATAAAGCGATGAACCCATTCTTGTCGTCGATACTCTTTCCATGTTGTGCGATAATGATCAATATGTTCGACATGATTTGTCAATCCTATATACTTGCGATTAGTATAACTTATTTATTCTCCAAATCTAATCTCCAGTAGTCTTCTGCACTATGTCGATTCAGATATATATTGTTTATGTGTACCCCACCATCTAGCGGGCATATCTTTGAGCACAAAGTCCAAGAGGACAATCGTTGCGATTCTGTAACTTTTTCTTCAAATTCTACTAAAAAACGATGCAATATTAGGCATACCTTCATATGTAGGAATGTCACTTGCTTCATCTTTTACCCATTGCACAGATCTCGTAATCCTGCACATAAACATTGAAACTTCATGTAATCGATTCCACAAATTTTCTAATGCTTCTCCTGAATCGTATGTACATGACCTAGTACTCCATCAACTCAGCTTTCCATAATCTGTTGGATTTATATAGTCGTCTCTTGAAGACATGATATTATATAGTTGATCTGGGTAATTACCTTAGTATTCACTGTTCACTATCTCGACATATCTTTTCCCTTCGAGCAGATCAATTCGCGCCACCACCCTCATCTCTGAATCTTCAAAAGAGAAGGTTATTTTCTTAAAATTAATTATGGTCTTATTATCTATCACCCAATCAATCCCAAACAATCCAAGATATGGATTTGTGTAATTGATAATGTCGATCACTTCAAAGTCTTCGCATCTCCTCATGCATTCTATTTTGATAGGTACCCACGTCAGTAGACCAATGGGTAGAACCTTCGATTGATACGATAATATTAACTGAATGTGATACCAATCCAGTTGTGGATTGTTCATACTTTCCCATGTTTTTCTTTTCAAGATATTAACATCAGATCCTAGATTTAGAATGATATAGTCCATGTCGTAGTCTCTTATATGTGCAATCATTCATAAGTTGAGAATAGTTTTCAATCCTTTCCCACCATGGTTAACTCTTTTTTTAGGTTGCACTTCCTCTGTGTTTTGTTATATGAGTGTTGTCAATTCTACGACAACATCTTTATCATGGATTAGTGCTAAACAACTTTTGAAATATTATTTGAGCTCACTAACATTTTTCATTGGATGCTTCCTGAGTAGTTGCTCAAATATTCTGAGCATCTCATCTACTTGCACATATGTCGACGTTTGATTGGTATCAATAAATTCTGGTCACACATCCAAGAATAATTCCTTTTCCTTCTGGACATCTAGGGGTGCTTTCTTTTGTGCCGCAGGTCACACTTGCGGTTGTCAATGATGTGTATTTTGATATGGTCCAGTCATAATACCTCCTCTTGTGATGATAACAATATTTAGTTCTCTTGGCTCGACATAAATCATCTAGATATTTTGGTTGGGGTTTGGCTTTGAATTCTGCGCGAGATTGGTATTTCCCACGGTTCGAGCTTTCCATTTCGCAATCAATTACAAACACTGTTCGACAATATGTTCAAATTATTTACAGCACATACATGTCTTCGTAGGAATTGCAGAATATCGATCAAAATTTCATGGTTGTCCATAGTTATAACATGTTATTTGGCTTCTTCCTCAACCAAATCCTCCTCCTCCTTGTTTTTATCCTCAAAAATTTCCACCCCCCGTTAGGTGAGGATAGTGTTGCAGTGACAGATATTGATTTTGTTGATATTGCTGCTGAGGATATTGTGGTTGTTGAAATTGCATTGGTGGATATTGAGAAGGATAATACCCAAGCTTCGCGCATTCCACTTGCATCTACTCATCATTATTTACGAAATAGGTATCCACCGTTTTTTCTTGCAGCAGCTGAAGTTCTCTGAAATATTTCCCATCATGTCCTACTAATTTACAATTTACAGTACAAACTAGCCGGTGTACTTACAATAATCTGTAAATACAAGAATTCTTCTGATCGATGGCCTCTAGTTTGACATATTCTACACCATGAAATCCCTTGGGTGTTTAGCGTGTTCAGTGCTCTTGCTGTGACATAGTTCATGAGTGTCATACAATTAACTTTGTGGTGCCCCTCTATTCAACACCTTGTACACCATAGCTCTTCTTGAATCTCTTTTCCTTTCTTGATGTCCTGGAGCTACACCACAAGATTATTCAGTTGATACTGAATCTGCATCATTCATCCGTCGGTTTCTCCAATTGGCAAGGATTCTAGCTTCATGGCTATTTCCAGAGCTTCTGTCTGCGAAACAATCTTCTGTTGCATTAATGGAATCCGTATGTGCGATAACATCACATCAATAAACCATTCCTTATGTTGTACATCTGACATTTGGAATCTTACTTTGGCCATGAATGTCTTTAATATCTGGTCAAAGTCCCAGACAAACTTTGTAGGTAGCTTCCTGATTTCTTTAATCCCTATAATGCACTGCGACTCAGACTTTAATTTTCTAAACTCATCTATCATTCCGATTCGAATTTGGTCGAGATTTTTCTACACAAATCCTACTGGCACTATAGAAAACTTCATGTACCGGTCTATCACACAACCTCATAGATTCGTGACCATCTGTGCTCTCTTTATGTTCTCATCCTAGATATGTCACATAGTCCATATGGATTCACAGAGAAACCAATGTTTCTCTATTTATTCCAACCCATTTCCATTAAATATTGGCAACTTAATGTCTATTCTAGCCATTATGTTGGCTTCTGATACACTTGGGAAAAAAATTGAGCAGTCGGACTCCATTGTCCACTATTCACGGCGTTAGTGCTATTTATATTTATAGATCTACTTGGATACAAGTTTCTATATCTTACCTTTGTCGATGTATGCGGTGTTGTAGGTGTATCGTACTCGTGGAGTTTCTATTGACTTTTTTAATTTTTTTTCTTCATATATGGGATGATATTCTTCTTCCTTGTTGCAAGAACCTTCGTCAGTGTGCGACACAAGCTCATAGTATTCTTCTCTAGTTGTACTACAACTCCCTTTTCCTATCAAATTCTTTCTTCTCTTTCTCAACCAAAATATTCTTCCGCTTATTAAACAACCAATCTTTAGTTCGGTTCCTCTATCTCCAAGGAACATCTCAACTTAGTTCACTCCATTTTTCAAATAGTTTCGCTACGACATGTCCAACCTTCTTCTCATAGTATTCAACCACTACATTCACAGGATTCCTTTTTCACATACAAACATCTTTATCCAGGTTTTTAGGGACGACAAATATCTTCCGCAGGGTCCTTGAAAATATTTTTGCTCCACCTCACTATATGAAGTTATTGTATCGACAACAAACTCAGTAACATATCCCTCCAAAATACTATCTACCTAGAAATTAACATCCCTCGACACAAGGTTTCACACACTTTTCAATCAATGAATTAACTAAGGATTCCACTTCGTCAGTGCCCCTCCTTGGACATTTCTTTGTTGGGTTTCCAACCTAGACGACCACTCATGCAGTACAATGGGGAATTCAGAAAATGAAATCTCATGAATATCCGTGTAGATGTATCATCCCAACCACTCTGTTGGGTTCCACCTAAATCCCTTACTCTCTTCTCGTACAAATTCTAACGCTTTGAAATGCACCCAATCTTGGATTTCAGGTTTCGTCAGATGCCACAACATATCTCTCACCAAAATGATTCGGGTCCCAAAAATGAAACCATTTGTTGGCCTCTTGATGTCTCTTCGACCCAGGTTCAGTCCCCTATCTTTTGCGCACAACAAAGCCCAAGATATCATCCCGACAGGAAAAATCCCAGTCAGAAACACCTGTAACTCACTTCCAGTCTCAACCGAGATATATTTCTATGGGCAATTTCTTCTTTTGTCCTAACCAATAGTGTCTACATTTCCTTGATCATTATGTTTTCTTATATGATATTTCCCTCGTTAAATGATGACCCCTCTCTTTTCAAAAGTAAACATCTTCCACTAGTTTTGTGCATTTTGTAAAGCATTTATTTCTAACTTAGTTATTCAAAATGTATTTCCAAAGTTTAGATAATGTTTTATTTTCCTTGGCCTTGTGGTTTAAGTTTAATGGACTATCTAACTCTCCATTTTCCAACTTCATTCGTCAGCTCTAAATGGTGTTTAGATTCTTACTTTTGTCGTTAAATAGTGTTAAGAGATTAACTCTTTCTAGGTAATACAAAGCCACTTTATTATTATGTTTGAATAGGCACTTATCTCTCGAACTTGAGCAAGTCATACATATATGATCTTAAACGATTGAATGACAATCTAATGAATTATTTTTCTATTTAAGAATCAATGCAAACCTATCGTGACTCCAATCTATTATGTTCTCAAATGTGAAGGTGTGCAATTTTTTGCTTACGTCTTTGCAATTTAAAAATGGATTACTGTTAAAAAGATTGATATTAAAACTAAATTTGTCATAAATATAAATATTATATACTAAATATCAATTTTAGATAATTAAATTGAATTTAGTGTTTCGTTTTTGATCTCTAATTAATTTAAAAAATATATTTTAATTAATAGAATTGTAAATATGAATAATTAATAATGTAAAATGAAATCACAAGAATAAATGAAAAAATTCAAAATTTTAACCACATTTATATTTGTATATATGTAATATGAAATTAAATGATGATGCTGGTTATTAAGATATATTGAAACCATCTTTGGTTTATTGGACTTTAAAAAAGGTAATGAATCACTTGGTTTGCTTTAAAAGTTTATTTATGTGCAAGCATTCCTAACTCATCCTAGTTGCGATAAGTTAAAAAGTCATCTTTAGTTTATTGAAACTTAAGAAAGCTAATGAATCACTTGGTTTGCTTTAAAAGTTTAATGCATCACTTGGTTTGTTTTAAAAAATTATTTACGTGCAAGCATTTCTTTTGGTTATTGGACCTTAAAAAGGGCAATGAATCACTTGATTTGCTTTAAAAGTTTATTTATGTGCAAGCATTAGTATTTCATCGTACTTGTGATAAGTTAAAAGGTTAGGTATGTTGGTATTGTAAGGCATATTTTGAAAATGCCATTTAATATGGGTTTAATTTGTACTTGTGATAAGTTAAAAGGTTAGGTATGTTGGTATTGTAACGCATATTTTGAAAATGCCATTTAATATGGGTTTAATTCAAAGCCTTATTTTATTGTGAAGGTTGTGATTTGTTTATTTTATTTTAGCAATATTGGTTTTATTATTTATATTAGTTAAACATATAGATATCTTTCATCTTTTAAATTAATGTTGATATAACTTTTATTTTTTCTTATCATTTAGTTCTTTATGGCATCACAACTCCTTGAAGTTAATTTATAATATTATTTTTAATAATATCTTTTTGTTGGTTGTCAAGATAATTTAACCATAAAATTTTGACATTGCATGCAATGTTGAAATTTGACTGATAAATAGCACTTTTTTATCATTTACAAATCAAAATAATGCCACTTTATAATATATATATAAAGGGTCCCCACACACATATATATAACCAATTATTAATAGCAATAGATATATCAATGTTATCTATTATTATTATTAATGTTATCTAACTAATTATTAATTACAAAAACATATATCTATATATATATATATATATATATATATATTCTAATATGAAAATTTTAATTTTTTTCTGTTTTTGTTGTTTTTCCTTTGAACTAGTTTTTTGGTCTTATTTTAAAGTTTACATGATAAGTCTTCTTTGTCTTTATTGTTAGGTAAATTTGATCATATGGTTTTTTTAACTTCATTTAAATGTTTACACTATAAGTCTTCTTTGTCTTTATATATGTGCTTGGTTCAATCATTAATTTTATTAAAACAATATTAAAAATAAAACTTCTGATAAAAATGTAAAATGCCTTGATAAACAAAGTAAAAGATCAAATTTCAACCCTGCTAAAATGTCTTGGTATGTAAAACTATTAAATATTTTGTAAAGAAGGTCCAGCCCGGAACGAAGCTATCCATATCAATACCAAGATATTTTTTTGTTTATTTGTGACAGAGATTCCTGAATTTCCAAGTTGGTCGGGGTACGCTTTCCCGTATTCATATGACTCTTTTGCCGAAAGAAATAAAGACAGCAACGCCGGAGATGCAGGCACCAACCATATGCATCATTTGGCATTGAACCACGAGGAAACAACAGTAATATGCATCATTTGGCATTAAACTAATCACGGGAAAGGTGCTCTGCACCAGACGTTTCTCACCTACTGACTATTTCTGAATACGACGAAATTTCTTCCCTATATTAAGCTTAATATCTACGTTCTTTCCCTGGATGAGAAATTGTGAGAAAATTTTGTAAAATGTATCTGGAGTTTATCCTGTTTGCAATCTCTATGCAAATTTGCCTCTTCGGGATTTTGTGATTACATGAGTTTCAACCTGAAATGTTTACTGTTTTGGGGATATTTCGATCACTGTTAGCATTAAAATAATGCTGTTTGAATGCTGGTATTTTTTACATTTCCTCTTGTATATATGTCATTTTCTGACGAGAGTTCTAACAATAAAGAACACAAAATATCCACTGATCCAAAGATATTGGTTTCATATGCGACAACATATGAAATTTCTATTCATGTAGTCCAATATTTGGTTCTTGTGGTCATCTGCCAGTTGTATAAGGACATAACTATTTCTGCATCCTGTCACCTAGTTGCCATGCATTATTATTAATTGATATTGCAATGGTCAAACTAATGTTTCTATTACCATTTTTATTGCTTTACAACCACTGTGATGTGTGCACATGCGTAGAGTTAATATTGGTGTACACATCTTTTTTATACAAAAATCAACTTTTATTTCTCAAGGATAACCAAAACCTGTCAGTGTAGATTGGGGAATTTCATTGAGGTTCATATTAGCATGGAATAGCTGGCCAAAATTAATCAGCTTGGGGTAGAGTAATTGTTGGCTTATGGCTAGCCATTGGATTTTAATACCTTGAAATTCAACCACCAGCAATGAGCCTGCTGTAGCAATCATTGTTTTGTGGTAGGCTGGTTAATAATGGTCCAAATAAACAAACACTCAAGAAATAAATTTACATACAACTATTTTATTACTTACTGAACTGTTAAAATATAAAACAATTTCTTTTATTATTCTATTTTTAATGAGAAAAATCTTATAACTACAATTACTGTATGGTCACAGTTTTGACTGGCATATGGGTTGGCTGCCTAAGATATGCCATGAAAGTGTGTTGATAGTTTTGTTATTTGTGAGGCATGGTGTGAAACTTAAAGTGACTGGATTTTTTTATTGGTTTGTAAAATGTGTTTTTATTTCAGAAAAGAATGTCTCGCTGTAGTTAAAACTTAATTATATATGAAATGAATGATAAGAGAGATCACATCCTCTTTTCCACAGATTTAATTGACATATAATAAATCCAAAGTTAAATGAAAAGTTAAGATCAATCTACAAAATACTCTATAAAAGAGAGTAAAAAATAACTTTAGGCAGATTATAAATCAAACATTTTATGAAGACAGCTCAGACAAAAAAAACTATAAATCAAACATTTCATTTGAAATGAATGATAAGAGAGATCATATCCCTCATTTCCAGAGATTTAATTGACATATAATAAATCGAAAGTTAAATAAAAGTTAAGAACAATTTACAAAATATTCTATAAAAGAGAGTAAAAAATAACTCTACGTAGACTATAAATCAAACATTTTATCAAGACAGCTCATACAAAAAAACTATAAATCAAACATTTTATCACGACAGTTCGTACAATTTTTTTTTTACATAAATGAATCTACTCGTTACTGATAGGATGACTTTTAATAAATGTTTTCTTGTCTAAACATTGTAAAAAATGTTATTAAATAACCATCTTCTGCAGGAGATATAGCCTCCTAAAAATTGTAAAGGAGAATACAGAAATTGGTGTATAGAAGGTTAACAGGCTTGCTATGACCAGCAATATTCTATGATGTTGGTGTCAGCTACTGGAGTGGCCCCTTCTAAACTGGGATTTCTTTCAATTATGACAGCAAAGTTTTTGCAGATTTCCCATTGCTCCTATTGAATAAACTTGGAAGCATGCAAGATTCATCTAGCTACCACCTCTGCTTGGTCCATCTCCACATGACATCCCTGGTCTTGCCAGGCATGTTCTATTTGTAAATGGAATGCATTCTCTATCTAAGCTACAGGTAGAATTTCTCTAACCATTGCCTATTTGATAAAGAGAACCCTCTTTACATTACTAAAGTTGACAGCAAACAAAGATGAAGAGCATGCGATTTATAATCTACAAACTCAACCTTCTAGAGTCTAACCTGGTTCAATCTCTCTGTATCGTTGGCTGCTTTAAAAGTTTCTAATCAAAACATTTAATGAGGTTTTGGTGTGATGACGGTTTAAGTTTTTCTCCACTATGTTTTCTCCTCGTGATTATTGAATTTTATCTTAAAGGTTACATGGAGTTTTTTTCAGAGTTCGAAGTAGAATATCTCTCATTTTGTTTTCACTATTCTTGGCATAGTTATCCTCATTAGATAATTTTTCAAACAGGTGTACAGAATCAATTGATTGTTGACAGATTTATTCTTGTGAACTACTGTCTTAGCCCGTGGTAATCACTTTCTTATCAGTGTAATTCTTGACATTTGGCTCTTAGGTTTCATTTTTAATAGTTCAGTGTTTATTTTATTTGTCTGTGATTATACGAAACGCTATAATGTATTGGATTTCACTTAATTGATGGAATTGATTAAGTTAACTTTGTTGCAACGAAGACTAAGCGAAGGTGATGTATCTACTTTGTCAAGCACAACCATGTTACTAAGCGCTTTTAAGTTTTATATATGTTATTTGGTTTAATATGTTGGAATTTTTATTGGACTGATCTCACACCTAAATCTCTGAATTGTATGGATTTTTGAGTGAGTCACATTTTTGTGAACAACACTAAGTGTTATCAACCCAAATGGCACTTCTCCGTCCATTTTTGAGTGAGTCACATTTTTGTGAACAATGCTAAGTGTTATCAAGCCAAATGGCACTTCTCCGTCCAAGTGCTGACACTTCATATGTCGGTGCATAAAAGGACATTTATGGATTGAAGGTTGCCTAAAACACTATAGATGGGCATGACATGAGATGCATTCACTATCCACCTAGCTTGTCATTTTTACCTTTTTATATGTTGATTGTTGTATGTGACTCTTTCCACAGCAACTAGCGTACATACACGACTATATCTACAGCATATCATGTACTGTACGCGGGTTTCCTTATAGCAACTCGCGTGTCATACACGAGTTGCTAGTATCAATACTCGTGTATGCCTCCATTCGACATTAAAAATAATAAACACGATTAATGGAGATTTGTTAAGCCTTTAACATTAACTATCTTAACTGTCTCAACCTCCTCAACCTTCGAAACTCCTCTATTTTCATAAGTATAAATAGAGGCCTTGGGGAGGGCATTGATAAATCATACTTGGAGAGCAAAGTTATCTTAGTGGTATATCTTCAGAAGTCTTTGGAGCAGCAGAACTCAGAATCCTTTGGTTGCAGAGGAGTCCTTGTTTTAGGCGTTGGGTTGTACACTTATCTCATTCACTATTGTTAATAAAGAGAATTCTTATTTGAAATGCATGTTGAATATTTTTCATGTATCATGGTTTAATGAATATTTATGATTAAGCACTCTATATTTCATTTATCTAACTTGTTATATATACATGTATAAGATTGTATTTGGAGGATTTGAGTCTTTGCAGGTGAAGGAGGTGCATCCCTGAAAGATTTGGAGAGGAGCAGAGCGGGAGAAGACAAAGCTTGGATCAACCGTCATTAATCGGGTGAGTCCATTACATCTTCCTATTTCATTTCTCTACTTTAAAGTTGATTGTTTGCAAGTTTTAAGAGTACGTTGGTAACCCCAGACCCTCGGTTATAAGGGTGTTTACGCTTGAACAACAGAACTGGTGACTCCACTGGGGAACCCAGACTGCTGTGGGTTATTTCTGTTTACCATTGCCCAGTCTTTTCCTTCATTGTGTGTGTGCTATTTCTGTCTTGGTTCATGCTCAGGGTAGTGTTTGAAGACCTTGAAAATTTTTATTTTATTAGAAAATTTTGTACCTGTACGTGGGTTTCTCTTGCATACTATTACGGAGAGAAATTCCTATGGCTTGGGGTACCACAACAGACAGGTTGACTCCAGAAATCAATCATTTTCAATATGCAATAGAAATTAAATGTCTAACACTAAAGGATAAGACCGCGTATCTTATTCCGGATGGTTGAAGTAGATCCTCGTTGAGGTTTCCAACTTTAGCTTGAATTGATAGATTACTTCATCAACAACAAGTAAACAATACAAGCATTCTATATATCATGGTGTTAGATCTATTCTAGCATATATAATCAATAATGTATAAGCATTTGACATAATCCCATGGATAAAATATTCATTCAAACACACATTATTGGATAGGAAAAGATATTTCTATTAATATAAATAAGAGATTACAAGATACAACCTCTGTCAGCACGTCTGCGAACCGGAGAAACTGAATCCCCCACTTGGGCCTCCACCACTTCAATCCTCCATCTCTAGATAGCAAGCTCACAAGCAAAAGGCAAGCTTCGGAAGAACACAAAAGTGTTCCAAGGGACAAAGGGATGCAGACTCAAGCATAAGTTCTGGCAACAATGGACTATAGTTTCTTTGCTCTCAATTCTCTCTTCTGCCTTCAATGTACCAAGGAGTTCCTTATATAGATTTTCAAAGAGGTAATGAAAGGTCGAATCTGAGTGATCTCAAGGCATATGGAAGGCCAAGAGTCAAGTGAGTCGAATCCATATCAAGGAAAACTCCAAAAGGATTTGGATTTTGTACACATCCCGATGTACGCAGTTTTAGTGGTCAAACCTACGTATCACGCGATTATAAGTTTAAAAGTCACATGTATCAATTTTTACATGTTTTTAGGGATGGTCAACAAAACATCAAAGGACAAAAAATGGTCCAATGGGTCTAAGGAGTTTGCAGCGGGACAGGGAAAGGCCATACAAAGTGTGATTCACCTGGAGTGGTGAAATCAGCTATAACACATACAATCGCATACAGAGGTCTGCATACGTGGGTTTCTCTCTAGGACAGTCACGTACAAGCCTTAGCATTGGAATTTTTGGTTTAGGGTTTGCTTGTCCCTATCCCTTTATAAAATTTGTTTGCTGGTTGGTCTTCCTTATAAGCATTATACTATCAGTTTGATGACCTTGTTGGCCACACCTTGTGCTTTCTTGTAAATCCCTTGAGTTCCTTTTGTTTGGATTGTCTTCTGTTAGTAGCTTGAATTGGATTTTCCTGTTTGGGATATAGGTTCAAGTGTTCGTTGTCCAAATCAGTGATCAGGATTCTGGACACTGTATTTCCCACTTACCTTTCTGTGATCTCGGTGATTTTTTGTCACTGTGCCCACCCAAGCTAGGGTTCCAAGTCTTCCTTAGTTGGTTGATCTTTGGTCTTATTAATCTATTTTACCTCACTTTGCTTGCTTTATATAGTTGATTTAATTCAAGTATACTCAAGTTTAGTGCATTTAGGTGCATAGTAGTCTTTGAGCATTTTAAAAAGTGAAAAGAAAACATTTAGAAACTTTTGCATTTGATTTGCATATAGTAGTTTCGTTTTCAGTTTTTAAAGATAATCTCAAAAATTACAAAAAATATAGTCTTAGTTTTCTTTTGCATTTATAAAAGAAAAATAAAAACACATGTTTGCTTTATATGCATGTAGATTAGTTTATTAGTCTAGATTGCATGGCATATCATTGTTTTTGAAAAAATAAAAAGAATTTGTTCTTTTGTGGCTTCTAAGTTTCTACTTGGAAAAGAAAGAGAATAGTCTGCATTTTGCATTTCATTTCTCTTTGCTTAGTCATTTGGTTTCAACTTTGAGTGAAAACACCACATAAGTTTCACGCCATTTACCCTCTAATTAAAAAAAGCCCTTAAAATAAATGATACAATTTTAAAATTATTAGTAAGTTTTATTTTATAGGGTCATACACCAACTAGCTCAGGCTAGACTTGTGGACTAGGGAGTTTTAACTATCCACAAGTATTTAAATCTCAGACGTAGTTGGCTAATCACTAGGTAAACCCTTTTCTGTGTTGATTGTATCTGGGAAGCTCCTCTCAAACAGGAGATAAGCACGAGGCTGCGTGGAGGATTTGGATTGAGGAGATAACTCTCCGATTCTTTGTCGAAATGTAAACCACGTTTTTTGCGCATCTGGGGATTCTGTCCTAGACAGAGTTTCGGGCTCAGCTACCCTGCCAATGTGTATGAACTAGGATTGCAACTTCCCCCCCAAACTGTCAATATAGTTAAGATAGCCTTTAGTCTCTTTGACATCTAGGGTTCATACACAGGTACATCGGAAGGCTATTTCTGGTTGACCTTGGACGGGCTTGGAAGGTAACCCCGGTAGAAGGTGTGGGAGGGCGGTGGGTGATTCCTCTAATTGTGCCTAAAAATATCTATAGGGATGCCAAGTAACTGTCTCTCAGCTTTCTTTTGGAAAGCGTATCTTATACATGTTTGTCTGTTTGGCTTTAGAAATTTTTAGTGAGTGCTATGTGGTTTGTCTGTACTTAGTCTTTCTTTAGGTGTGTTCTTGGTACTTTTGGTTTCCTGTTGACCTTAGACTTTGTCTTATTGTTTGAAACTATGTCTAACACCCCTTTGAACACCAACCAAGATATCCCCATGCTAGGAACTCCTTGTACTATTCCTCTCATGGGGAATGTTGGTGTTCCTTTGATGGCCACCTTGAATCTACCTGGATTCACCGTAGGGCTACCAGTGTGGCTGTTTTCCACTCCAATTGCCCTGAATGCTCCTGATGCTTCTCAAGTAAGATCCTTATTTCAAGGGCATCAAAACATTGCTCCCCCTTCACCTGTAGTTAATTCTCCTACTCCTTCTACCTCATGCGATGAATGTACTGATACTAGTAATAGACAGTAAAAGAAGGAGGAATAGGAAGAAGGCACATAAGAAAGGGGGCACACATTCAACCTTTGCAGGTCAAGTTGAACTTCACCACCCAGCCTCTGAAGTTCATGCTAGGGGCACCTATCCAACCTCTGTTGGTCATGTTGGATCTCAGCACTCAACCTCTGCAAGTCAAGTTGATCTTCACCATCCAACCTCTAGTGTTCATGCTGGTGGGATCCTTCGAACCTTTCTAGGTCATGTCAGATCCAGTCTCTTAGCTTCTATAGTTCATGTTGAGGGTACCCATTCAACCTCTGATGTTCAAGTTGAACCTCCCCATCCAACCTTTGTAAGTCATGTTGGATCCATCCACCCAGCCTCTGAAGTTCATGCTGGGGGCACACACTCAACTGCTGCAAAGCATGTTGATCCTAACCATTCAACCTCTGTTGTTCATGTTGGTGGTGCCCATCCAACCTCTAAAGGTCATGTTGGACCCAATCTCTTAGTCTCTGTAGGTCATGCTGGGGGCAGTCTCTCAGCCTCTGTGGTTCATGCTGAAGACAATCCATCAACCACTGTGAGTCATGTTGACACTGTTGAAAACAATACCTGTTCAAAACACAAGCCCAAGTTCCCTTGTAAGATTTGTGAGGGAGACCACCTTACTTATAAATTCCCTTCTATTGCGGAGGTGCGAAGGGTTTGGTTTCATGGTCATCCCATTTTTGAACATCCTGAAGTCTCTCAATAAGCAACATTTCTTAGTCAGGTTGGACCCAGTCACCCAGCCTCTGGTGGTCATGCTGGGGGAAAACTCTCAACCTCTGTAGATCATGTTCAGAGTAAGCAGTCATCCACTGCTAGTCATGTTGACACTGTTGAGAAAACTAGGTGTTTGAAGTGCAAAATTAAGTTCCCTTGTAAGCTATGTGAGGGAGATCATCTTACTCACCAGTGCCCTGCTATCGCAGAGGTGTGAAGAGTGTGGTCTGAGACTCAATAATTTCCTTCTCCTGAACAACCTATAGCTTCTCAACAACCTACTCAACCTTTGGTTGATCAAGTGGTCGAACCAATCTCAAATTGGTCGATCCCACTCTTCTTTTGGACAGTGATCCTGATGTGATTGAACCAATGTCATCTTTGGTCAATCCTACTCTCCCTTTGGAGAGTGACTTTCTCAAAGCGGTTGAATCAATTCCATTATCGATCAATCCCACTCTTCCTTTGGAGAGTGAAGTGTCTACTAGTCACATTTTCTTCACTACAAGTTCAGAACTTACTGAACAAGGGGTCACTGAACTTGCTTTGGATCAACCCCCACCAAGCTCTCGGATTGCTTCCTTTGATTGGGATAGCCTAGTTGAGCTGCGCCTTCCTTCTGATGCACTTTTCCAGATAAAGGTCAAAGTTGAATCGTACACGATTTCTCATTGTGTTGTTGATGAAGGAGCCTCAGTTAGTATCTTATCTGCTCGTGCTTGGCGAGGCATGGGATCTCCCAGCCTTATGTCGACTCCTAGTCAGTTAGTGGCATTTGATAGAAGAACTTGTATAGACTTGGGAATTCTTGCTCAAACACCTGTTACTTTGGGTGGGAAGACCGTCTTAGTTTACTTCATGGTGATAGAAGACCCCTTAGACTTCAATATGCTCCTTGGACGTGATTATGTCTATGCCATGCAAGCTGTTGTGTCAACATTTTTTCATGTGATATACTTTAATCATGGAGAAGAAATTGTCACTATCGATCAGTTGGATTTTCTTGATCCTTATCCTAACCCAACTAAAGACCATGTCTTTTCTTTATTAATTCCCAGTGTTTCTATAGACACTACCCTACCACAGGTGAACTATTTGGCCTCATGTCCTTTGCGTTCAATTGCTACTAAAAAGCAGCCTCTGTTTTCATGCTTACCTTCTTGGGACTTGGTCCCAGCAGTTGACCAGGTGAGTCATCTTATATAAAATGTGGAGCCATCTCTCCACTCTGTCAATCCATTTGAAAGTCTAGACATGTGTCCTATCTCAGATGAAGTCTTCCTATAGTCTTTGATACAGTCTGATCTTCTCTTGGATGTTGGTTCAGTTGTGACTAAGTCTATCCCTGATTTGCCTAGTAAGCTTTGCCTTTATTCTTATGTTGGTCTTGTTGAGTCTCTTGACTCTTACTTTAAACAACAAGTCAATGATCTTGAAGAGTTTGATTTTTCTTATGAATTTTTCAACTCCCGCGATACTGAGTTTGTTCCTGCAGACTCTATATCCCTTGTTGAATTTTTCTCTCCTTCTAAGGTTGATCTTACTGATTATAAACCCTCGAGCCTTGGTGCTATAGAATATTCTTCAGTTGATTCTACCTTGACTTTACCTTTTGTAGAAGATAGCAAAGTCACATGTGTTTCTGCCAAAGTGACCTGCATTAGATCGTTTCTTCTGAATATGATCCTGATGTTGTTGTTTCCTGGAGACAGGATTTGTAGTTGGATTCACAACTGTTTACTGGCCTTGCCTTATTGTTTAAGTTGTAACTGCATTTGCATGTTCCCTGCTTGTACTTATGAGCCTGATGTCGGCTTTCACGCTTTTAGGTCATTGTATAGGCCTTCATCTTTGTTCTCATTGCCGGTAAGCCTTGTATCATTTTGCCTTTGCAACTTGACACCCCTTACCTTGAGGAGACGTTCCCTGAGTGTCTTTATCTTGCTCACTTTCCTTGCATTATGCATAGGTTTGTTCCTTGCACTTGGAACTAGTTTCCCCTGCCTATGACACTCGTCTTCTCACATTTAGAGCATTCTTTCAGCTCTACTTCGAGTTCATTAAAAACAGTAAGGAGGCCTCGAGTTGACTTTTCCGGACTCATTAAAACTTCATGGGAAATATATTGAGTTTCTTTAGGCCCAGGTTTGACTCCTCAAAATAGACTTGACTTTCAAGTAAACTTGTCCATTTAGGCTCGTTAATAATATATGAATGGGCATCCACATTGGTGGTAGGTTATCTCTTTCTCGGACCATGTGGAATAATACGAGAAAGGAACACTCTCTTTTCTTCAAAATTGAGAAGAGTATTCTCAGGCATAGGTTTATGACTTTTCTAGACCTGAGGGACTAAACTTATGGAAAATGAACACCTGGTATGAGCTTAGTTTTCTCTTTTTCGTGCTTTGGGCCTAAACATGAAAAAGATTTTGAGTGTACTTTATGTCTTTGTCATGCTTGCTAAACCCTAAAGAACAAAGCGTCGAGTTTACTATTGTAAGCCCCATTTCTCGTAATCAAATGGATCTTTCCAAGTGATCTTGCCTTCCTTCACACTCGTAAAACTCAAGCTAGTATGTTGCTTTTGAAGGAGCATTGGGTAGGTGGTAATTTAACCTTTTTCGGACCTTCCTGACTAAGTATGAAAAAGGTGCGCCTTACTTCTTCGGAAGCTAAGAGAGTTCTTCCGTGGTTTGTTTTATACTTTTCCGGCCTCAGGAGACTAAATTGTATAAAAAATCACCCCCCTGGAATCTTCTTTAAAGTTTTCAAACTCTCTAAACTATGAAAACACCATAGAGCATGTACTAGTTCGGGCTCGTTAAATCCACGAATCAGTGACACTATCAAGCAATATTCCCTCTTCTTTTCAATCTTGTTAAAAAATGAAGAGAGATTCGAGTTGACTTTCCTGGACTCATTAAAATTTAACAGGAAAGGTAGGAAGAAGTTTTCTCTTGTTTTCAGTTAGTGGCAGCATGTCATCCTTGAACATAGCACTCTCTGTCTTTTTCGATACGCATATCTCAGTGTTCACTTTCAGTTCAGCTATTACTTTGAGTTTATTACTCCTCCTCTTGTTCGTTCTACCTGGGGAATCTGATCATGTCTCCTACATGATAGATAAGTCTAGTTGTTCTATCTATAAAGTTAAAAGCTTCATTGGGTCATCTCTGTGTCATGCTCACTGTTCAAGGACTTAACTCAATGTCTGATCTATATCCTGATCCCATCATTGTCGTATCTGTTATCACTTGTGTTTTCCCTTCCTTTACCTAGTTCCTAGTCACTCTTGTGATCCGTTGGAGGATCTATTTCCTTCCTTATCACAGTATGGTTTCACTTCAACACTTCCTGATGACGAAGACTTAGAGTTTTGATGTTTGTACCTCTGGATTCACTTTCATCATTAGTGAATTCCTTTGCTTCAGTTGTCAATTATCACCTATTGATTGGAAAAATGTTGAATCCTCTCCATGTTCGACTTCAACTTACATCTATTCACATGGCTTGGTTTGTACTGGTTCTTCAGGATTGTTTATGAAGACCTTAGTTCCCCATCTATGGACTAAGTTGCACAAGATTATGTTCTACCTATGTACACAGCTTCCAGATCTTTGAACACTCATCATCATTGTATATTGTGGCTTCGATCCACCTGTGTAATATATGTGGTCTTGTACCTGTATTATATGATGTAATCAAACATTTGTAATGGAGCTAGTGTTCCATTATATTGAACATAGCATCTTCAGATATGAATTTGTATATGACATTATTATGTATTTGTTTCTGGTACTACCTCTACTCCATTGGATTTCTGAGTTCTCCAAAGATAAAGATTATAATGTATTTCGACCATCATTTCCCTCTGACCTCACACATCAGGGGGAATTTGTTATCAACCCAAATGGCACTTCTCCGTCTGAGTGCCTACACTTCATATGTCGACGCACAAAAGGACATTTATGGATTGAAGGTTGCATAAAACACTATAGATGGGCATGACATGAGATGCATTTACTATCCACCTAGCTTGCTATTTTTACCTTTTTATATGTTGATTGTTGTACGTGACTCTTTCCACAGCAACTAGCGTACATACGCGACTATATCCACAACATATCACGTACTATATGTGGGTATTGTCATTGCAACTCGCGTACAGATATGTACGTGGGTTTCCTTATAGCAACTCGCGTGTCATAAGTGGGTTGCCAGTATCAATACTCGCGTACGCCTCCATTTGACATTAAAAATAATAAACATGATTAATGGAGATTTGTTAAGCCTTTAACATTAACTATCTTAACTGTCTCAACCTCCTCAACCTTCGAAACTGCTCTATTTTCCTAAGTATAAATAGAGGCCTTGGGGAGGGCATTGATAAATCATACTTGGAGAGCAAAGTTATGCAGGTGGTATATCTTTAGAAGTCTTTGGAGCAGCAGAACTCAGAATCCTTCGGTTGCAGAGGAGTCCTTGTTTTAGGGGTTGGGTTGTACACTTATCTCGTTCACTATTGTTAATAAAGAGAATCCTTATTCCAAATGTGTGTTGAATATCTTTCATGTATCATGGTTTGATGAATATTTATGATTAAGCACTCTATATTTTGTTTATCTAACTTGTTATATATACATGTATAAGATTGTATTTGGAGGATTTTCTCTTTGCAAGTGAAGGAGGTGCATCCTTGAAAGATTTGGAGAGGAGCAGAGCGGGAGAAGACAAAGCTTGGATCAACCGTCGTTAATCGGGTGAGTCCATTACATCTTCCTATTTCCTTTCTATACTTTAACGTTGATTGTCTGCAAGTTTTAAGAGTACGTTGGTAACCCTAGACCCTCAGTTATAAGGGTGTTTATTCCTGAACAACACTAAGCTTGTTCAAATATACTCAAGCCAAAGCAAAATCGTTTTACTTCATCTTTTATTCACATTTTGTTCTAAATTTAATTCATATTTCCCTTGTTGTCTTATGCATGTTTATGTGAGAGGGGATGTTTTGTATTGGTGTAACACTAGTAAATGTTTGAACAAACAAATAATTATCTCTTGATTAATTTTATTAAGAAAATAAGATAATTTTATTAAGAAAATAAGATAATTTTATTAATGGTTAAGGAAATTAAAAATATATGTCAAATGTGGAAGTGCAAAAACAATTCATTTAAACACTAAAAGAAAAACAAAACAAAAAATAATCCAGAGCTCTGAAAAAACAAACATGGACCTTCTTGATTTATCAATAAAACACCACCCAAGGTTTTCCATATGTAATAGATATCCTAGTATCAATCTTAGGTAGAATCCATGTAACTTCTAATGAAGAAAGATATATCTCTTCAATAACACAATCAAAGGTTAAAAATATGTCATATACTCAAAAGTGTGTCTTGGTATCCTTACAACTAGCTTAGGATTGTCTTGCACTCATCATATTAATTAATGGTGATTTTTAACCTACAATATATCACATGTCTGGGAGTATTCCAAAGTAAAAAATCTAGATTTTCTGCTTATAAAAATATACCTAAGGACTCTTGTGTGTTCTGTGTATTGTTTGATTGATATCGTAAAGAACAATGTCTCATAGATCTCGGAGTACTCTTAATTCTCTTGTAAGTATCTTGATAGCCTTCAAGGATTACATGGGGATTATCTTAATGATTGAATCGTTTATTGTTGGATATTTCTCATTAAAGGGAAGTGTCTCATAGACATCTAAGTATCCCCATGTCTTTATCTATGGTAGACAATTTGGTAGAAGGAAGTAAAAAACAAGATTTGGATATGTTCATTTTATCAATTCAAAAATGTTTATGTATAAAAAAATTATAATGTGACAATGAACTGCATTAGTTTTAAAACATTTTTAGAACATCCATCCAACTAAAATAAATCAAGCATGGACTATCAATATGAATATCACATGAGTTAATATTGTAAAAAACATTAATAATTTCTGAAGAGATAGATGGCTTCTAAAGTAGTTAGAGTAGTTGGATTTATTTTATTCTTTTTGTACAACACATAACTATTGGAATTTAATATCTATGTTACCATTGTTGACATAAGGGTCTTAGTGATTTTAGGAAGTGTCACTATGTTCATTCAGTTATGATGGAAATAATGTATATGTTTTTATTTAGTGTCATTAGATTACTTCTTTACACACTGAACCCTTGTTACCACAAAAACAAACATATTAATATTAAAGACCTAAAATCAACTATAGCTTATGGATAACTAAGAGAGAGGCCAACGTCACCACACCTATCCCTCTTTTTCTCTTTAGGCTAGATTGTATCTATCTCAATGGAGGAGTCCATAGAATAGGATTACTAGAGTTCAACAATGGAGCACAATGTGAAAATGAAGAATATCTCTAGAAAAATAAAGTGTTTTTATGAATGAAATATAAGAGTGATGAAGGGATTGGAGACACTGTCTTATCCAATGGAAAAATGGGATCAACCAAGGATAGCATGAGGGTTTATTTAACAAGATTAGAAAGGGATAGGTCTATAGTGCATAGACCTAGATTCTTTCTAATGGTTGAACTAATTTAGAGATCAAACAAAAGGAATTTATAAAGCGAAAAAATTCAAATGGACTTAAGGAGGAATTCTGTCATGAAAGACATTGAAAAAAACATAACCTAGAGTAGAAAATGTGCACCTAAACTACACTTATAACAAATAACAAGCACATAAAAGACACATATCTTATTCCTTTGGTACATCAATGTGATTGAGAATTTGAAGATACATTAACCAACCAAGCCGTGAACCAAGCATGAGAAATATGAGATACCTTCGATGAAAAACATGTATAAACCATACTTAATATCCAAAATGTAAATTTCATTAATTCCAGTGGGATTTCTCCCCCAATACTAACAAGGATGGTGTAAGATAAGTTGCCTCTTTCGGCGCGTTAAATGCAAAAATAAAATTGAAAAAATAGGCATCCCTCAACTTACATAGATATTTTGGGATACATACACAATGAAGTTTAGTTTGAGTGAATAAGATGAAATGTAGGAAATTGAATCATATTTCCGAATATATAAATTTTATATATTTAAAATATTCATAGCTATATCAAGTTTTATATTTTTTAACGTGTAATGCTTTGGTAGGAAAACGGTAAGGTATATGTCTTTGTGGGTGCATAGGGAGAGAGGGGTGGGATTTAGGGATAGGTGGAGAAGTCGATGTGTGTGTGTGAGAGAGAGAGAGAGAGAGAAAGAGAAACGAAGGGATGGTAAGTCGTAGGGGAGGAGGATTAGGAAAGACAATGAGAGAGAGGGGGGTTAGGGGGGGTTGTGGAAAGAGAGAGGGGGCAGGGTATTAGGGGGTGTTTATGGGTAGATAGAACATGAGCTAGGTTAGGGATAGAGAGGGGGGTTGTGGGTAGTGATATCATGAGAGAGGGATGGAGAAGGGTTGTTAGGGGGTTGGAGGAGAGAGAGAGGTGGGTTTTAGGTGTAGGTGGAGGAGTAGGGTAGAGAGAGATACAAAAAGGATTAGTAAGGGTTAGGGGGGAGAGGGATGAGAGAGAGAGAGGAGGGAAAGGAGATGGGATGGTTTTATAGGTAGGGCAAGGATTAGGGGAGTTAGAGACATGAGGGAGTTAGTAAGGATTAGAGAGAGAGAGAGAGAGAGAGAGAGAGAGAGAGAGAGATATGGATAATTTTAGGGGCTATATATAACCTATGGGTTATATTAAGGGGGTTACAAAAATTTAGTGGGATATGTATTCGCCCAATATTTATTAGGAAAAAATAAATCCAAATTGAATAGCCTCCCCTATATTAATGAGGAAAATGAAAAAAATGATTTAATCCCTAGCAAAATATCCCTCCAATCTATCTTTCTCCCCCAATTTCTAGAGAAAATCTAGTGAAATCACTCTTTCACCCCCATTTTTCAGTAATAGAGGATCCCTTGGGTTATTTCTCCCTCCACTTTCCTTGTGATTTCGGAAGATGGTTGCATTTTCCTGTATTTTTAGTCAATTTCATGTGATACCTTCTTTTAGCCCTTGATTTCCAGTATTGGAGGGAAAAACAAGGGTTATTTTTCTCTATATAAAGGCTATAATGATTCATGGTACACCCACATCAGATTGCACTTGTAGGAAGAAGGTTCTTGTTGAGGCGATTCCACTTTTCATTCTTAGTTTTCTCAACATTTTAATCTTTGGATAATATCTCCATTGTCAAAAGCTCAAGTCTTGAGAGGGCATGATGCACATGTAATTGATCACAGAATACAAACTCATGTCATGATTTTCATCCAATAATTAACATGGTATGATTTTAATCAAAAAATTTATGATTTTTATCCACAATTACAATATATTATTATATTGTAAATTTACCTTTTATCATGCATTTTATCATGGATGTTTTTTTTAGGCCCGTTGAATTCTAGGCAACTCTTGATTCTTAGGGCTCATTCAGTGTTATTAGGGTTTTATTTTATCCTAGGAGTATTGATTCTGTGAAAGTATTATAGAGCTCAAATTATATGATTTATTTTATGCATTGTCATGTTTAAACTATCGAATGAAATTTATATCTTGTTAGTGGATGCTACTCTTGATGGAGAGACACCAGAAGGTTTTTATATGTTCAAACTAAATTTGACCGAGTTGTTTAAAATGTTCTTTTATTAGGATCTTGCTCTACAATTATTAGTGGATCTAAGGCGTTAATGAGAGTGCATATGTCATATTTTCTGTCTGTTATTGTTGATGTTTGGGATGTTTGTAATATAAATGAATGGAAACTGATTATAATGGCGGGGCTACAGTGGAATGATCATTATTTTAGTTGTCTTCTTGTGTATGTGTCCAAAGCGTACTGGCAGATTCTTTTATTTATATTGAGAAGTTTGTGACTAGTATACTTTTTATTCGTATTATAAAGTTCGTCAATTTTATTTGTGGCCTAGATTTGTTGGGTTCAGTACTTGTTTTATGATATTTTGTTTTTTGTAAGGGTCATTTAGAAGTAAAATGTTTTTTCGTGATTTGTTTTGATGTGTAATTGTTATAATCATCTAGGAATGGATCTAGTTATGTTTGATAAATATATGATTTAGATGGCATATGATACTTCATTTCCATCATGATTATAAACAATATGTAAAGGGCATGTTTGACTTGAGATGTATACATTATGTTATTTGATATCTAGTCTTTTGCAATCAATTTCGGTGATAAAACAATTTTACCACATTTTGCATGCTTTCAGAAATTTCAAGGACAAGGATAAAAACACCTTCTTAGTTTATTTGAGAAAAAATTAGTCTTTAACAGAGTAGTTCTAATGATATGTGTGATGATGCATTAATGTTCTTTCTATTCTTGTTAGTGTATCTTATTATTTCTAATAACCATTGCAAGTTTCTAACTAACTATAAAAATTCTAAATCAAATGACATAATTTATATTTTGAGTGTCAACAAAATAAAGGAAAAAGTGGCATTCCTATCAAGACCCGCAACGTTAATATAGGGAAACTAGAGAGAAGGGAATATATATGGTGGGGAAGAGAGAGAGAGAGAGAGAGAGAGAGAGAGAGAGAGAGAGAGAGAGAGAGAGAGAGAGAGAGAGAGAAGGAATTGGTAAGTGGTAAGGGGAGGGGTACTAGGTGAGACAAAGAGAAAGATAGTGGAATTTAGGGGTATGGGGAGTAGGGTAGAGAGAGAGAGGGGTTGGAGTAAGTGGTTATGGGTAGGGAGAATATGAGGGGGGTTAGGGAGAAATAGGGAATTTATAGGAGTATATAGAGAGAGATAGAGAGATATGTGTGGGTTGTTAGGGTGTTTGGGGATAAAGACATGGATGGGGGTGAAGTGTGAGTGAAGGAGTAGTGGGGGGGGGGGGGGGGGGGGGGGGGGGGGGGGGGGGGGGGGG
>LPNX010224468.1:247125-272335 GCA_001517045.1 Pseudotsuga menziesii
TAGATAGATGGAGGGAGGGATGTAAATGTAGGGGTATATAAAATGTCTTATAAAATATGTGTGTGTTTTGTAACTGAAAAACGTGTGTGTTTCATAACTGAAAAAATGTCAGTTCATTTTGTAGTCACAAAACACACATGGGTTTCATAGCTTCAAAATGTGTGCTCATTTTGTAACTACAAAGTTTGTGCATGCTTATGTCTACCTAGTCTGCATATCAATTGACCTATTAGGATGAAGATCCTTGAGTGCTAAAATTAAGGAACACATACACATTTTGTTTTTGTAAAGTGAAAGTTTGTTTCAAAAAACTACAATTGCACCAAATCATTCCCTCAACTTCACACAAGCACCCAACATCATTATAAATAAGGAAAAGGATCTCTTATATATATGAGCTCAAATTATCTAACAATAAAAATGGAGTAGATCTACAGAAACCATAGATCTATCCTACGTAGGAGCAAACAAATAGAAAATCCCCCAACCAATCCTAACCAACTATATAAACATCCAATAAATGAGGTGGTTAATGAAACATGTACAATATCCAACATACATAAATTCTAAAAAGGAGGTCACCTCTACCAAATGAGGAATCAAATAGAAATAAGGGTCCATGTAAATGGATGTACCTCCATGAGAGAGGGAGTAAGGTCCAATATCCACCTAAATTTATCCTCAAAAGATGTGTTAGATGCATATGCAATCACCTCAAAACATGTGTCACTCCCTTCATACATGTGCCAATAATCCACATATGCATGAAGAATGATGAAGAGTCCACAAATTTATCCTTCCAAAGCTATCACATCAAGAGAAAGTAGTTTAATAAACATGCATAAACCATATACTTTGGTTTTGACCACTAATGTCTCCTCAAAACTCACCAACCTGCACCATAATTTCCATATAATAGTTCGAAGGTGGACCATAGGTTGAATAGGAATCATCCATGGTGGAATGTTTTGAAAGATAAGGCATATAAACATGTTAAACCCAACCTCTAAGAAAAGTTCTCTATGAGAACAGGATAGAAATGAATCAATAATGGACCAAGAAGTAGATTCTCCTCAATTAAACCATAAATAAGTGTGCAACTAACCCTCCATAAGTGTATGTTGTCTTATTTTTACCATGTCAAGTTTCAACCATAACATATGTGCAATGAACTACATCAACCAAATGTTGTTCTCTTAGCAACCAAATTCTCAACCTTTGCAACTATCTAATAAATACATGAAACATAGATCCATGATCTAAAAAGCTCATCAATCCAAAGAGACATATATTCTTGATAGATGAATAATCACATTATGAAGGGGATTACCCCTTTTCCAGTTAATGTGAAAATCACCATACATGATCCAGATGGATATCCGTAGACACCCACCTATTCCACTTAAAATAGTTTTCCATTTTGGCAATTTTTTAGTATCTATAGTTTTTCAAGTCTTAAAATTCTAGGGCCATTTGAGGCCCTAAATGATGTTTTTGGACCCACAATGTCCGACAGTATACTCATAATCTCTCGTCTAGGCCTAACCCACTATTTTACTCCTTGGCTATATTTTTTCAACGTTCTACAAAGCACCTCAAATGGAGATCATATGAAAAATTTATGCCACCAAGAAGTTGACTACTCAACTAACCACCTTTGGTCCAGAAATTTATGACGGATCATCTCCTAGGGTTATGCTTTTGGATGTTTAGGGTTCTTTCCCTCATGCTTATGGTAAATATGCCCCTTCTACCTCTTTTTGTATTCAACTTTTCATGAATGATTTTATTCATCACATCTCTTCTCAAAGATAAACTACCACCATTCTAGTTTCTTTATTTTATAGTATGTTCTATTTTCACTAATTATTAGAATTTGTGTTTATTGTATCATTGTGTTTCTTACAATATATCTATGTACATGGTTCTATATCTATTATTTCATTTCGTTCTCACACAAATCCATATCAGTGGTATTAGAGAAGTCTACTTTTTCAGTATTTCTCCATCCATGTCCCTAATGAGGAAGAAATATAAACAATTGGTTCTTGAACTCACTCATCTTGAGGAAGACCGCCCTTAGTGACTGAAACCACTCCCCATGAACAAGGAAAAATGAGATTATGGAGAATAATATCCTATAAATCTGTTGATTAAGGAATCCGTCGTGTGACAGAGGAATGAGATGATGGATCATTTTTCCCAAATCCTTTGATAGATATCGATAGCATCATAAGGATAATCGAAAAGAAAAAATCACTTTGGATGATCCATACACTTCAAGGTACAAGTTAACTTTGATATTCATGTATTCCAACTTCAGATAGATGTTAATTCCATAAATAAATGGTTGATTTTTCTATAGGGATATCTTTCTATCTACAATTTCCCCAATATGGAAAACATCATCTCTATGGTCCTTAAGGAGTTGCCCCATGTGAAATATTAGTGGGACACTTGTTGTGAGAAAAACTATACAAAAAGGACTGAAATTTTTGGGGGAGAATCCACCTAGGAATATTTTATGGATGCATGCAAGAAACAATACCATCCCATTGGAAGCTATGATGACGAAATGGTGTTGTATTAGGGTAAGGACCAAATGGTGTTAGAGTAAACTAATAGATTCCATACCTTTTGCAAAAATATTGGTATTAGGGACCGAGAAACACCTGGTTCTAAAATATTGTAGTGGTTTACATAGGTACATCCAAACCGAAATAGAAATCTTGGACATCTCATAATTAGAAATCAATTATCAATATGATGTGAAAATCAAGCAAAATTACTTTAAGAAAAAGAATAAGTGGGAGTTTGGGTCCATGAATCTGCTGCAAAAGCAAGGAAACAAAAACTGTAGGCCATACAAAAAGACATAGTAAGGACAACCAGCTCTGGGACAACCAATCCAAATCATAAGTAAATAAGGGTAATTGGAATACAAAGAAGGACATAAGGAAATGGTGTGAGTTCCACAAGAGCCCCTAGAACAACATTGATGAATGTCGCTCAAAGCATTCATTGGTGGAAAATATCAAGGATTTTGAGTCAGATCCTAATTAGAACACTAATGTCGAACCCAACATACCAGCCACATATAAGGGTAATCATATCATTGATGCAAAACCCAGAGTTACCATCGCTATGAAAAGTTTCTATCCTGATTATCTAGAGGAGAGAGGGGAATGGGGATTCCTTTTCCACTCATAGATGTGGGTCAATGTAACTACACTGCATTTCACTATTGATAGTGGAAGCCAAAATAACCTGATTTCAATAGAGTTTATCAAATGATTGAAGTTTATAATCAAACCATGCTTGCAACCCTACAACATTAGGTGAATCATCTAGGGATGGAACATCTGTATCAGTGAACAATGTCACCTACCCTACGGCATCAATCCCTTCAAAGATTAGGTAATGTGTAATGTTTCCCTACTTGAAGTTTGTGTGTTGTTTTAAGAAAACTTGTGGGACAACCATATATGTGAAAATGTCATGTTGTGTATGAATCTAAGCCTCGTAGTGCCATTTTTACTTTGGGAAAGAAACTCTACAAGATAATGAAGACAATTGCCACCATTGCAGTATCTCTCATTATTACCTAAGCAATGTAGGAAGGTAATCTCCTACACTAGGTAATTTGTCCTCTTCATGATTTTTTCTGAGGGTGCGCAAAATATCATAGCAACTTCCATTGCCTCTACACTTGATCCCTATACACAATAGAAATAGGTGGATAAGATTGTTGAATCATATAGAGACATCATCACCACACCTATCATGCTTCCAATACATTGCTAAGTCAAGTTTTCCATTGATTTGATAACCATGGTTCATTTACTTCACAAGTCGGTATACAAGAATTCTCTAATGGAAAATGAAGAAACCAAACATCATATTCAATAATTCATTCAAAAGGGGCATATTCATCCCATCTCCTCACCTTATGGAAGTCTAATTATGTCCACACAGAAGAAATATGGGACATGAATACTTTGTATTGATTACAAAGCTCTAAAAAAATAATAGTTTTGAATTGGTATCCCATTCCTTGGATAGATGACCTTCTTGACCAGATCAAGTGTGCCAAATATTTTAGTAATATTTATCTGAAGTCTAGTTATCATTAAGTGCTAATTGAACAGACAAATTTCTATAATACTTCCTTCAAATATAGGGAATTTCTTTTTGAGTGGTTGGTAATTCCTTTAAGTTTGAATAATGCTCCAACAAATTTCATGAAGATGATGAGCGATATTATCTAGAGATTCAACAATTATTTTGTGGTCGTATATCCATATGATATCCTCATGTATAGAAAAACACAGAAAGAACATTTCCATCATATCCATTGGGTCCTCAACGCCCTCCAACACCATAATTTATATGCCAATATAACTATGTTCTCATTTGGCATGTACATGATTCAATATCTTAGATACATCATGGACATACATGGTGTGCATGTGGATCTATCCAAGATCTAAGAAATTTATGACTAACCAAACCCGACAACTCTAACAGTGCTTTGCAGCTTCCTAGACCTAGATAAATTCGTTCACAAGTCTTTGTTGGGATTCTCTAGTATTGCTTATACCCTTATATATGTGACCAAAGGAGGTTCTAAGGGGAATTTTGTTTGTTCCAATCCACAACAACAAACATTTGAGGAACTAAAGCACTGCTAATATTCAATGCCCATCCTTACATTTATAGATCTACAACATCCCTTTTACGTTGATACAGATTCTTCAAACTATGTTGTTGGAAGCATCCTCACTCACCATGGCCATATATTGGTGTATCACAGTCATAATATTTCAAATGAAGTCCTCAAGTTCCCCACCTATGAAAAGGAAATGTATTCCATTATCCAATCCTACTACCAATGGAATCATTACATCCTAAGTAAAGAGACGATCATCCACATTGATCAAAAGCACCTACAATTCATGAAAACACAAGGAAAGATACAAAATGAAAACCACCAAAAGTGGTCCACATACTTTCAACAGTTCCACCTAAACACTAAACTCAAGTTGTTAACTTCCTTATTTGACCTTGAGTAGCAGCATTGACCATGATACTCAACTATTTTGGCCACAAGACCTCTGAGTGGCCTCAACTATATGATAGTGATCCCAAATTGTCTCCTACCTATCAACAACTATGTGCAGGAACACCAGTGGTATACTTTCATATGTAAGAAGGGTTGATATGCCACCTGGGAAATATCCACACTACAATAAAACCTTGTGATTAGCATCTCTTTTAGCTTCCTTTTTTGTCCACTATCACTTTTAGTGTATTTTCCATCATTTTTTGGACAAAGTGGACGCTTTTACATTGGATGGTACTTTTAATGGCGTTATTTGTGTCTCTTTTTAAAACTTGGCACTATTTTGGATGTTAATTAGAATCCCAATTAGCGTCCTTATTAACATCCCAATTAGAGTCCCAATTAGCATCCCAATTAGCGTCCCAATTAGCATCCCAATTAGCGTCCCTTTTTAAAAGTTGGCGCTATTTTGGATGCTAATTAGCATCCTAATTAACGTCCCAATTAGCATCCTAATTAGAATCCCCATTAGAATCCCAATTAGTGTTCCAATAAGAATCCCAATTAGCATCCCCTTTTAAAATTTGGCACTATTTTGGATGCTAATTAGCATCCCAATTAGCATCCCAATTAGAATCCCAATTAGCATCCCTTTTTAAAAGTTGGCGTTATTTTGGACGATAATTAACATCCCAATTAACGTCCCAATTAGAATCACAATTATCATCCCAAATAGCATCCCAAATAGCATCCCAATCAACATCCCAATTATCGTCCACAAAATCATCCCATATAATGCCAAGCATAACCTCCAAAAAAACGTACTTGATTTGTTCTAGATCCACTTGGACTAGGGAGATCTGGCTTGAGTCTGCTTGAGTAGATTTATCCACTAACAACATGGGTCCAAATGGTGAAGAATGATGATGAACCATAGTGGCATATGAGTGACCCTATCAATGATGATGACAATGATGTGGCTGATGATGTACTTGTTGATGAGGACGATGTTGACCATGATGTTGTTGATGTTGATGATGATGATGATGATGTCAACGATGATTATGATGCAATGTATGATGCACTTGATGTCGACATTCACTTTTCCTTGACAACATTTGAGTGACCTTAATGGCATTTGAGTAACCTTAATGGCACTTGTCCTCGACAACATTTCAATGATAAGTTGGATGTGGTAAATTTATTGCAAATATTAGATACTATATATAGATAACCACATTAACTGGAAACATATTATTGATAAACTAAGTTGTATACCTTGTCAACATTGTTCATTACTGCAATATGGAACATTACTATAGTAAAGTTCATAGAATTATTCAATGGTGTGCATAATATTAAAAAAGCAATCATTGACATTTCATTATTAAATGCATAATAAAAAAGGGGAACGCATGTGGTTAAAATAAATCGAAACAAAAATAACAATTGCTAAGCCCATGATAAAATGACTATTTTGAACAGTGGTTCCATGTCCATTTAAGTATAGAGTCATTAAGAAGCAACCTTTTGAAAAATTCTAAATCAAGAAACTAATTCAAAATTACTAAATCCATGTGATAAAAAAAAAATTCAAAACTTTGGACATAAGATCATAATTATTCAAGTAATATGGATTAGAAATACTATAAATAAGAAGTCTCCATTTACATTATTATCACCATATATGCCATCCAATGCTTCCTTATAAATGTTGATATGTTGATTGTGCATAATGACATGATGATGATGATGATGATGCATATTGACAATGATAAATATGGCAATGATGATTTATATAATATCTAAAAGGATGTTGTTGACAATGATGATGTCAATGTCAATAATGATGATGCATGTGAGTATAACACTATTTGATATTGATTGGTCCTAATGACGATGACAACGATGATGACAATGACAACGATGATGATGATGATGATGATGATGTTGATGCAATGTATGATGTACTTGCCAATGACATTCACTTGTACTCAACAACATTTGAATGACTTAATGACATGAAGAAAAACGAGTGTCAATGGTTTGCAATATGTGGTATAAAGAAGTTTTGTTTGTTGGTTAATATTCTAAATTGAAATCCTTGTTTAGACCTCCATTCCATGTAGAAATAGTTTTTATTTTATTTGAGTTCAATATATGTAACATATTCAATATTTTTCTCACTGCTATATTGATTGATTTAAAATTAAAAAAACTAATATATATTTATTTAAAGTTTGTTTTTTTATTAAATCTAAATAAAGAAATAAAGAAACCAATATATATTATCATTACACAAATGTATAAAAATCTTATCAAATGCCTTTTCATAAACAAAGATAAATAAAACAAGAAGAGTTGTTAGGGCAACAAGTCCCCGCCGAGCAACTTTGCAAATAATGATATAATAAGATTTGGCTTGTTAAAAAATACTGAAAATAAATGGAGGGGAAGACCTTTAGATCATTGTCCTTGTCTTAACACATTTGATATTTTATGGTTGTCTCTATGCCTTAACCCAATTGATATTATAAGGCAAGGATGTGCAGTTAGTTATGACTATGAGGTGAGGACATGTATGCACAATAATCCTTAGTTATGACTATGAGGTGAGGATGTTCATGCAGAATAATCCTTAGTTATGACTATGAGGTGAGGATTTAAAGAGAAGAGGATGTAAAGTCATGTAATTTTTATACCTGTTTTGGTGGCGAGTGTCGAGAACAAATGTTGTGAGAAACCACAACTGTTTGGAAGGACAGAATGAGATTACATCATGATCATGCCACCCATAAAATTGAAGGCTATTGTTGAGCCAATTTTTTTTTTAATTTAATTTTGTTAATAACCATGGTGCTTCTTTGGTCAAAATGTTTTTTCTAACTCATTGTTTCTCCATACCGTGTTCCCAATGACCCCTCTCTATATCAATTTTGCATGACATTATTTGTAGTTGCATAACATTGAGTGTTGTTTATATAGTACTTGTTGTGAGTCCATGGTATTCATGCAAGAAATGAAGTCTTGTAGAGGATGTCTCATCAAACCAACCATTTGAATTTCATTTGATGAAGAATGAGTGGACATTGGCAGCTAGGTTCACATAGGTAGTAGGCACAAAGTTTTGGGCTTGTTTCAGGCCTAGTAGTAGACTAGTAGATATTATGAGTTGTTACAACCACGGTTGTTGAGCCATTGTCACACCTTAGATTGTAACCCCAAGTGACTTCGGAGTTAGAGTCACATCGATGGCTAGTGCCTCGTAGTGGTCATTCATCACTCGTAATATTACATAGCTAAGCACAAAGTGTGTGATGTGAGTGAATGCATGATTATAATTTATGACATTTCCAATATTTTGAATCGCAAGTCAAACTTTATAGCATAGGGATTTCAACATCTTGAGAAATTTACATACATGGGTAATTTCCAATATTGTTCTTCTTTTGAAATGTTGATATAAATTATGTCCTTAATTGGAAGGATAAATTCCGATTTTAAATTGTTTTGAAGGACATTTTTAACTTTACACTCCTATGAAAGAATAAAACCACCTTTTGGAAGGGTTTCAAATTTAAACCGTGAAGGGAAGCATAGGCTAAGTGATACAAAGGATATGTTACTTGTTTCCACTTCAAATATTCCAAAAAGATGGAAAATACTGCCAAATCTAGCAGTCTTCACATTTGTTGAGATTGAGGAAAAGGAGCATCAACTCATTCTCCAAACTAGGGTAAAAGTCTAGAAGTCTGAAGTGTGCTGGGACCAAGGAATACAACCGACTAGATATGAAACATGCAAGAGTATATGAAAGGTTGAGATTGATGATCAAATATGCTATGGTCTAAGATAAGAAGGAAATGTGTGTCCACTCTAAACCTGGTCTCCATATCTGCTCAATCACAAGCAATGGGGTTAATTCTAGGTCTTTTGAGGCAAACAAAATTTCAGGAGATTATTAGTTTGTCTGACATTTTTAATCCAAGAATCATCACATACTTCTACGTGTTTTTTGACCTCCAAACAATAGCCTCCCATAGTGAGAGGTTTCTCTTTTCAAATCTGGGTAGAGATTTAGGGCTTTCAAGCAAGGTTGATCCACATTCCTATAGTGGTTGTTTCAAGTTCCAAATATTGGAGATTCCTTTTCCCAAATTCCTTCTCAATCTCAACTAGAAGTAACATGACCATCATCCGTATCTCTGAAAATACATGCATCATTTTGATTGGATGCATCACAGAATAGGGGGTAGGGTTGGATGTTATGCATAGCCTCTATAATGGATCAAAGTTGCAATAGTAAGAATATGGAACCAGAGGAAGAATACATGTTTAAGGACTAGTTTAATTAAAATATATTAGTGTCTTTATATCTTACAACTGATCCATCATTTGCACCGGCCCCATAATGATTTGGATTGGTCCTGAGTGCAACCTGAACGAAAAGAAATTTTTTTTGTCATCATCTTATAACCCGTGAGTTGTTTTTCCTAGACCCAATATGTGGAGGATAAACGTTGCAGTGGAAGAACCCTTGATTTCTCATGTGAATTGACTAAACAGTTGGGCACGCGATGTACAACTTGCATTTCATGGCATGGTTTTCTCAGAGTTGTGGAGAACGTTGAGTTACTAGGAAACCTGGATGCCTTATTTTTTTATCATCGTTCCATTTGATGGGATTCCCACATTTGGGGGTGGTTGGATTATTCATGGAACAGTGAAGGAGTAGGGAGCACTTAGAGAGAGGGAATGTGTCTGGACCCATTTCAAACATTTGGGAGGGGAAGGGGCAGGTACAATGCAATTATTACAACAAATCTGTTAGTTGGGGTACAAATGGTCCAAATTAACATATGTCTCAAATACATGGAAAATATGTAAGTATGTACTCAATACATAGCATATATCTGGTGTAGTATGTACTCAGTGCATTAATGATCCAATAGTTTGAAGGTACACAGTAGGATTCAAGAGGCTGACACATGTAGCTTCTTTAGGTTTGATACTATAGGTGTGTTCAAGGCTTGCAGTTTATCATCCTGCATCTTTCAGGAGCTCAACTGTGTGCTTCTTGCCTTAGAGAGATCTTTTTTTAACTCTGAGATCAATAAGAAGTTTCTCCTACCTTGTCCATAATAGTTTAGTAGTTACTATCTCTGCGCTGGAACACTAAGCTCCCTTTGCCTCTTGAATGCCTCTCCAAATGGGGATCCTGCATCGAACTAATTTGTTTCTTTTTGAAGTGAGCTCCCTCTTACACTGAGCTTGCCAGTTGTTTCTCTTTAGTAAGGAACAAGTCATCAACATCTAAGAGAAAGACTGGAGGATGGTTCTGAATAGATTTAAGATACAAGTTGGGGTTAGCAACAAGCCATGAAGGTAACTATCAAATCTTGCATACAATGTCCTTGGAGTACACATGGAATATTATATTTTGTAATCATATGACTTAGCTAACTCTATCATGCTGATACTTAGGAGGATGAACATTTAGAATAACTGGTCTTGCATCCTGTGGGGCCTCCTTCTCCCTCTGTATCTGAGCACTCAAATCCCTTTGGAACTATGCATCTAACTCTGAACATAAATAGGATCTAAAAACTTCATCACTTGTCCTTTAGAGCAAGTCATATCATCCCTCCTCTTGTAGATATTTCCTACAAGTTAAATTCAGTCTAATAGTCAGTAATAACCAAATTTTATTGTAGTATCAATTTCACATAATGACATAGTCTTAGCATACATCCATATACTAGGAAGCCATCTAGATACTATCAGTCACACATATATGCAATATTTCACCATAAAACATGAAAATTTAGAGAATCAAACATAGGTGGGATAAAGAGTCCTCCCTCTTAGATTGTGTCTCCATGCAAAAGTCACAGTCTTGTCATGATCAAGTGTCTTTGAGATTTCTTCATTCTAAACTAGTGTCCTTTAGATATGAGCTTGTCAATGTATCGTACATGCACCTCTTAAGTGTGCATTATATCATTCGTAAGATCCCATGTATAATCACATATTTATTAGCTTATTCTTGGTAAGATCATAACCTTAGATATGAAAATTTTAACACATATGGTCATGATTATTTCATATATCTACTGAGGTAACTAAACTTCTTTTCACTTGCATACTCTGATCACATTGTTTAATGAATCACGAAGCTCTTTAGAATGTCAAACTTACATAGTGAAATGATCAAACTAGAATATATCATGATCATGTAAACCCTTTATTATTAATGATCATGATGAGAAGATACAAAAGTCAAGATCTAAACACATGAAGAGTTAAGAAAGCTTCTTACTCACCATAGCAAGAGATACCTCAGTCAAAACTTCTGGGATTGCTAGTTATATTTGGCATACCTCTTCAAGGGATAATCAAGTCCATAGCCTACCAATTCCATCATCTCTTTTTCTGATGTTACACCTAGGGCATAAAACAACAACACAACTAGAACTAATATCCAAATATGAATGGTACACCATTCCTTTTGGGAAACAGATATCTTCATTCCCTTTGATTATGAAGTATCCTACAACATCAACCAAGTAGTCACCCTCTACAAGTAGCTCCTTAGTAGTGAGGCCATATAAATGCCGAAGCCATTGGAATCCACAACCATTAAATCATTGGTTAACTCTCTTATGCCACATATTGTAAATTTAAGTTGACTTATGGTCCCTTTACTGATGAATTCAATTGTAGTCTCTTTAAAATGAAAAATTTCCAAGTTCTCTACTTCTAAAACCAACTTGTATAAGGTCACATTTTCCACATAAATTCCCTTATGTCGTGTTTGTTCAAAAAATGGAGAGCTTGTTTTCTACGTCCATACTAAGCATAGCCAAATATCGATGTTGTCCATGAGATCACATATTATTAGGGATTTCTTTAAAAAAAACATTGTAGGGTTCGTCAATGCTTCCACACTTGGAATACATGCCAATGAGAGTAATTCCCACATCTACCCATGGCTTAAATTCAATTTTAATGGAGTAGATGTGGAACTGCTTGCTCTAGTATATAAATGCCATACTAACATATACACTAATAATGTCGACTTGATGGAGGAGTCTTGAAGCTTCCCTACCTAGCCCATTTTGTGCATATACACTTGTTTTTTGTTGGTGGTATTTATCTCAAACTGTATTACTAACTTCAATCTAGCTCAGTCCAGTCTCTTACTTCCTTGATTTTCGTCATACTTCTTGTTCGAGTTGCAAATACCCTGAAATGGATTAGAACCATGAGTTGGTGGTGTCAACAATATATTGGAACCCTAAGGATTAGATATAAGGAAAAAAAAACTCTAAGAATTAGACTGAGGAAAATCGGAACCCTAAGCAAACTTTAACACTCAAATTTGGATTTTGTGTATGCTTATTTGATAATACATAACCGTGAACAACCTTCACACACTTAGATTCGAACTTTGTTTATGCTGATATGATAATATGGAACCCTGAACATCCTTCACAAACTTAGATTGAAACTCTGTGTATGCTGATATGTAACCTTGAGCGTCCTTCACAACTTGATCAGATCTACCTGAGATAGGAGAGAGAGAGAGGATACTAACACGAAACCCCCTGAAATTGATTTTTTGATTAGAGATGAAGATTCCTTGTATCTTATTTTTCAAATGAGAGAGCCTCTCTATTTATATTTTACCTTTGGGAGTCAAATCCTTAGTATTATGAATAAATAAATAGTAAAATACACTTATTTAGGATTATATTATTTTATTTTCACTTTTTAACCCTTCACAAAAGAATTTGACTTTTATCTTGGACTTTTGGCCCTTCACTAGTGGGATCTTGGTATTTCACTGGGGTTCTTAGGATTTCAATGGGGTTCCATAACCACAATAAGTCATCTGAAGCATTCTTCTTGGTCTTCATGGTCCACATGTTCCAACTCAAAGTATATCATCATAAATAAGGAAGATTATTCATTGTTCTTCTTGTTCTCCTCACTAACACCAAGGTTATGCGCTAGGCACTTCAACAAGGGGTGGCCAATCCCTTGAGAAGGTCCCATATCCCACTGTCCAAGGAAATAAGTACATCACTTTCCCCAGGTTCCCAAACCCATGATGCATCAAGTTGACCAATGTCAACTACTTGGTAACTATCCAAGTACCTCCATTCTCCTAGAGAATGGTTCTTATCCCCAGGCTGAGATTTAGTCCTAGAGTAGTATCCAATCCCTGGTAACTGACCACGTGTCTCCATTATCCTAGAGAATGGCTCTTAGGCCCATACTGAGATTCAATCCTAGACTTATCCAAACCTTGGTAATTAACCAGGTGTCTCCATTCTCCTAGAGAATGGCACTCAGACCTAGGTTGAGCTTTAGTCCTAGACTGGTATCCAATTTCTGGTAATTGTTCAAGTATGCCCCCATTCTCCCAGGTTCTCGATACTCCTAAAAAATCAACAATGTTAAATTTGATCAAGTTTCAACGTTAAAAATGTTAGTCCTTAGACTACTGCAACTTTACCATAGGTATTGTAATGTAATGCTCCCCTTAAAGACTTGGTTGATGATTAAGTTTATAAACACTCAATGAATTCCAATTTGGATTGTGATGATATTAATGGTGTTTCTAAAAATTCTACTTCTCATTTTAATAATGAGACCCCCTCTACAAGTAAAGGAAGAATTATTGAAAATCCATAGGATGAAAATGATGAAATACATGATAGGAAAAGAAGACAGTTTGTGAAATTTGTCAAAGAGGTATGATATGTCCTCCAAAATGTTGTAATGGAAATGCACCAATGGCCAAGTTCATGAAAAATAATAAACCCACTTCTTATGGGTAGGCTAAAGGAAAAGAAGAATGGGAGGAAGCTATGCAGGTAGAAAACAATGCTTTGATGAAATACCAAACTTGTGAGTTAGTACCCCCTTACAAGAGATGAGAACCTTGTTGGTCACTTGGTTGCAACTAGATTTATTAAACAAAGTTAAATTCAGATTATGACATAGAGGAGTTAAAGGCTAGAATATTTCCTAAAGGATTCAATAAAAAGAAGGAAATTCCTATGTAGAAACTTGTGTTCTAGTTGTTAATATAAACACTTTCAAACTCATTTTTTCTTTAACAACTAGTCTTTGGGGGGAAGATTCACCAAATGGATATGAAAATCATCTTTGCAAATGGGTTATACATGAATACATCTATATGTAACATATACCATAATTTGTGGATCATAAGTATCCAAACCATGTTTACAGGTTAAACAAGTCACATTATGGTCATAACACTTAAGCAAGCACCAAGGGTTGGAATGACAAATTGATAACCATTTTTTGAACTGTGGCTTTAAATAGATACACTAAGAAGGTTTATGGTGATATTTTTGTTGTTATTTTATATTGAAATTTGGTATTTACAGGTTCAAACTTGGGTCAATTCCATTATCTTCTAGACATGCAAGTTTGGATGTTAGAAGATAGTATATTTATTTCACAGCTAATGTATATGAACCATGTGAACAAAATTCTAAGTGGACCATCTGAATGAGTAACTTCCAAACATGTAATATCTTTAATAAAATGGTGTATAAAAGAGTGTAATGCATGCTTCAAATGATGATTTTTTTGTTGTTGGTAGGGCCAAGCGATGGCCAAGGTAGGGTCTGAAATGGTGGAAGGATATTCCAACTATCCTCCATATAAGCATATAAGAAATATGTTTGGTGTCACCACTATATGCTATGTTCACAATGCTTTGAAAAAGGGTATATGCCATTAAATAATCTACTCATAGATTTTCATTATGCAAAGGCTTTACTTTCCCCAAACACCCTGTTACATGCATACATGATGCTCAAATGATGAGGGAACGAGCTGTATTTTCTACCAGAAGGGGATATGAAAACCTACTCCATATTCTGAGCCACCATGGTGCTAAAATAAGGGTTTTGTTGTCTAACAGACATTGATCCCAACGATAGCTTGATTATTTTTCATGAAATTATTTTATAAGTTGTTCTACACTTGTGTTTGGATTTGTTACAACCTATGGTTTCTACCCTTTCTCATCCTTTTTTCTCTTTTCTAATTCCTAGAAATCCAAGCCAAAAGGGATCTATGGTAGAAATTCCAAAAAAGTCTCATACTAAAACACTTGATTTGGGTCACAGATTTCCTTACCATAATAGTACATACTGCATGGACAACTTTCAACCCACATTTTGGGTTGTGTATGGTTTGTAACCATGCAATACTTTGTGCCAATATCTAGTTCGGCACCATGGGTTTCCCATATTGATGGCATTAGAAGGATGTAACCCTCTTTGATATAGAAGGTTGTACTCTTCAGGCATATTATACATAAACCTTATATATAGGGCCAATACAAGTGTACCAAATCTATAAAATAACAATTTGAAATTTTCACTCGAACTTGGAACCTCCCAAAATGAGTCCAATCTCATTGATGTTGAAATCCAAAACTCGTGGTGCATGCATCAGTGCATCTAGGACAAGTCCCTCTTCTTGGTAGAATCCTTTTATAATTGGAGTAAGAGTCTCATCAAGGTCAACTATCCTTTTGTTACAACCTTCTCAACATTGGAGGAACCCTTCTCCATCATGCCATCTTGCTGTACCTGCTCAGTTGGATTTACAAAGAGCCTGTAAGGCCATTTTCTTGCACTTCTTTGGGAAAAACTTGACCATATCCATGGTTGTTGTCTTTGAATGGTGACTTGCAAACTGTCAAGCTCGGCCAAACACTATAATCATAAAAGAAATCATGTAAGGCCGTTTTCTTGCCCTTCTATGGGAAAACTTGACCATATTCATGGTTGTTTTTTATGGTGACTTATAAACCATCAAGCTTAGCCAAATACTGTAAATCTGTTATACAAGAAATTGAAAGCAAACTATTCATTAAATAAAGAACATTTAAGACATAATATAACTCAAGAACATCATCTGAAGTCAATTGGAAATGTCATCATCACCCAACTCCACAAAAATTCCTCCCTCTTGCTATTGAAACATGTCAAAGATCTTTTTGTTGTAGTTGTATGTCTCAAAGCTCCACTATTCAAATACCATCCACCCACAAACTATCCAACTCTTGAACCTCTAGTGGGAACATTGGACATCATGGCTAATTGGGTATCTAACTTGGAAATGGAGTTATCCATATTGGAAGCATCTGCACTAATTACAAATTCCAAGTTGGACTCTCTGTGTTGCAAGCTTCATCACATAGCTAGCTACTATATCTGTCTTGCACATGCAGTTTGTGGTGATCTTGTACCTCAGGAAGATATTACTGCATATGTTCACACTCTAGTAGAGGGTTTCCAAGGCATCATACATTTCCTTGGTAGTTCTCTACAACAATATTAGGGATCAGATGATTCTTCACCCGAGTCTAGCAGGGCTCTCTTTGCACTCACTGCATTCTTATTGTACTCTGCTATACTTTTTGGATATGTAGGAGGCTTAATATCCATCTTTAGGGTACCAAAGGTTTACTACTTCCAAGAGGTTTTGCAATCTGTACTTCCATGCCAGAAAGTTAGAGGCACCTTCCAACAGGTGACTGACACATACTGGGAATGGTCATTAGTGCAAATCCCTGAACAAAATTCAATGTACTCATTGGATTAACTAGGATTTTACATCCCACATCCCTTCTTAGGTTAATGTGTCAATCATTAGTACAGATTCACTTCTTTCATGTAAGTATGGACATACTGCCAACTAAAACCCTCTGACATCTCTCTTTCCTTAAAGGATGATCTCTCTATGGATGGAATTCTAGAAATCTTCAGATTGTCTGATTTATAATCTACCTATTTAGGAAAATAGGAAATCAAAATCTCTATAAAAAATACAATCTAAAATCTACTAGAGATTGAAACACATCCCATTGGAGAAAGTAATTGCAAGTGCATAGATTTGAAACTCAAGTCACAGGACTATTTATTACTCTTCAAAATAGGAGATTCATGTAAGCATCAAACTCTACCATTTAACCATTGTCTCTACTCTGAAAAATTTATAGAATAAAACCTATACCCTTTCCTTCTCCCTTATAGATTATTAAGGTACAATGAATTTGATCACATGCACAACAGGGTCTTGACCGAAATAATCTAAGTATTAGATTTATTCCCAACCTTAGGATTAGCTATCTCAAACCCTAAATCTTATTAATTCATATTTATTGAATCTACTGTATCCAACACTTCTCTTTGTTTGGGTAAACATACCGACCATATTTAAGTACAATGCAACCTTGATGATTGATATGGTTTACTAATCCCATAGATGATACAGACATATTTTGGCTTACACAAGAGTTACTTTATTGACTGTGTTGAAACGTGAAAATGGCTAGTCTATAAGAAATCTCTATCATTGTCATCGTTATAGCCTAAGTTCTCTATTTGGAAATCATTCACAGTGCTTACATGGAATTCCAAGCATGTGTAGTTAATTATAAATCCTTGGAAAAAACATAATTGACTAGTACAAAGAAATGATGAATATTGGGAAACATTATTTGGGACAAATCTATGTTAGACAAACATGTTCAATGGTAGCTAGCAGTTTAAGTGTAAGGAATGCTCAAGGCAGTACCTGACCATAATAACATTTAGAAACAAATATCAAATATCAGGCTCTTAGTAGTACATCTGTTGGGCCATGGTGCAGTGGCAAGAGTATCAGCTTACCACAATGAGACCCATATTAAAAACCTGGAAGATAGTTCCCTAAATAAGAAAGATGGATTTATGCAAGTCCCTGGTGATTTTGATGAATTAAATACCTGTCAGACACAAGTTTTAAGCCAAAGGAAATACTTCACCTCATGTTAGAGGTATTCTCATGTTCAAGTGTTCCCAGAGGAAGGTTTTTTCTTAAAAAAATAATTTCATCTAAAAGAAGGAGAAGGGCTACTTATGGATAGTGATTGTCAAGGGAACAAAATTGCAAAGTTTCCATTATGAAATGCATATTGGTAAACCCAAGATACGATTTGTCTTGGATATCTTCTCAAAATATCATGTAGATTATGAAGAAAACTTTAAATAATAACTATGTGTTATGATAATTCAGACTCTAGAGGGTAGACTCTACAATCAGCTTAGTGATAGCACTATTTTCCTAGTTACTCATTGCATCATATATAGATATAAGACTTCATTATCAAGAACTGTAGACAACAGCCTATACTAAAATCCTCAAGTTTTCATCGTAGATCTAAACTTGGATTATAATATTCTCCTACTATTGCATCTAGTGACTCACACAATATTCTTGTGGTTCAATAACTGCCCCATATTCAACATCTTGTTTCCTTCTTGCATCAAGTTTCCTTGCTGTCACATTTCCTTCATTGTATAATGCATTCTTAGATCTTGCCTATTCCCATCACTCCAGAATCCACTACTAAATTCACAACTTTACACAACCCATTGATGAAAAGTCTCAGATGTCCCTATTAACTTCAACCAAATACTACAGAATTGTTGTATATAAAACTTCTAAATTCATAGCTAGGAGGCTTGGACTACCATCACTACAGAATAAAAATTAGGGAAAATATTAATTGCTTAAGCTCTCCATCCAAGACACTAGCTCCTTTCAAGTTGATCCTATGTATCATATGCATGTATGCATGCTCTGTTGAAAACATAAATAATTTATTTATGAACAGATAGTAATTACTAATTAGTTGTTATCATCGAAGTACCAGCTTCACCAAGGAAACAAATATATTTGGATTATAACCTTCACATGATTATAGTAAATCTAAAAGTTTAAAGTCGAAATAATTTCTAAAAAAAATGGTGTTTTCACCCTAGTTTGTCCAGGACATGGAGAAATCCACACCACCTCCCACCACCCTCAAGAGGATGTATAATCACTATTGACTGATCGAGCTCCCAGATTTAAAGGGGATTTGCACATGAATTGCTAACATACAACCACCAACTATAAGGTTCCCCTTTTTCAAGTGTATGATTCAACCTAAGGCAAAATCTACTACAAGAACTACACCTTGAAGTGCCAAAGATCCACTAGAGCAATCAGGACATGCATATTACTTATTAGACATCTTCTATAGGAATTACACCTTGTATTTGATTGAGTTACCCTACTGAGTGCACTGTAAAAGATTGTGTAACCAAACCAATATTTGAGGAAAACTTGTGGTAGAGATATTTACTATTGTCTTTCTCTGTGATTCAAATGAGAAAAAGTAATTCATAGGTGTCTTCAAATTTATTATTAAAGAGAGTGTGCTCCCAAAACTGGGAGCTCACTTTTGAAGGAAGTAAGCTTTGGGAGCTGGAGCGAGGGGGTGGGGGCTGATCCCACGCTGCATAGCTCTAGAAGACTTTTCTATTTAAAATCAGCCATCTTCAGGACAATAGGAATCAACTGACATTCCTTAAAATCAATGGGTGTGTTGCTCATCATTATTTCATTGAAACTTTAGGTGTCTTTGTGTTGCAATGTCCTGTGGCCACTATGGTTGTAGCCTTAGATTCTAGAGCATCAGAAGCTTTAGTGACCAGGGCATCTGTTGAAGTGTTTTCTTCCTTTTCTTTTATGTCATGATCAAGTGAAGTGTCCTCCAAAGAAGATGAATTTGCATATGTCAAAATACTAGAATCTAAATGTACTCCCTAAATTATAATAGCTTTTTCATCCTTCATATTTCCTTTTTAAAGCTCTGGCCAAACCATCTTGATAATTCGACACACTACCAAATTCCATGACAAGCTCTTCTGCGGAACTGAATCTCTATCCCAAATAGGGTTTGAATCAAAAAAGCAGACCCCATGGATTTGAAGCACCTATCTATTGCTTTAGGGACCACAATTATCATCAAATCATTCCCAACATTGCTTCACTGATGTCTCCACCAAGCGTTCTAGAAATGGTGATTGAAATCATCCTAAATCTGCCTTGATTTGATAAACAAGACAACATCATGAACTACCAATTAAGATGTTGTTACCACAAGTTATGTCCTTGCTATCACCATTCTTTGTATGCCAGTGCCTCATGTACTGAAGATGAACCAATAAAATCTATGCATCAATTCATGTATGTCATGCTAGGCTTGCACAACAGCGGTAACATTATATTTGTTGTAATGTCTCTTCATGTTTCTTGTTAGAGTTATGTTACTATCTCCTTACTGTTGTATTTAGTGTGCATATAGACTATGTATTTGGATCAACTTCATCAGAACATTCAAGAGCAGCCTCCTTGTAAGAGATGGTACCTCATTAGCAAAGTATGGACATATACACATTGAGAAACTCTTAAATCTAATCAATCTAAATGAACACCTCATTAGCAAATACACATTGGGGAAAATTTTGTGTTAATAGGTCCATAGTTGGAGCATAATTAATTCTACTCACACTAGGTTCTATGACAGATAGAAAATAATGTGCCCAGCTAATTGAAGAGATTGTTCACCGTTCACTATCTATTCTACTCACACTAGGTGCTATGTCTGATAGCAAATAATGTGCCCATCTTATTTAAGATATTTTTCACCATTCACTATCTAATATGCACCCAATGGTAGGGGGTAATTTGCTCCACTGTGATATTAACAATAACAAAGAACTCGTGCTTGGCCTTGGTTTGAAAATAGATTCGCATCATAGAATTCAGATGGACTATGGTACCTCTCGTAGTCTGTCGTCTGTTTTAACCATTTTTTCATATAACCTTATCAACCATATAAATTCATTAGTGCTGCAAAAAGATGATGCAGATAAGGGAGGAATAAAAGTAGTATCATTTGGAGCCATTCTATCAACCAATACCAAAGATTTTGAATATGTTGTCCTACTAATGTGATTTTGAATATCAATAAGAGCATGGCCTCATCCTATTTTTTTCTGTTTTCCTCAACATGCTTAGGCACCTATATTTTAAGGACTCTTGCTTACATCTATTGAATGCTCAAAACTTCTGTGCTAGTCCTTGTTGAAATGTCATCCACCAAGCATCATAATCAAGATCTCAGTTTCTAGTCTGTATAATTTAGTTATCTATATGTTTTGAAACCTTACTAGAGCCATTGAAATATCCTACCCACTACTGATTTTAATATTTTGAGGTCAACCATCAAATTCAATGTGCAACATTTTATATATATTCAACTCGATTTGTGTTAAGAAGGTGAATATTGGAGAAGATGTTGGTCTAGTTTTGCTTCAGTCATGGTTACAATAGCTCTTGCTAGAGTCCATCAACAACTTATATCCAGAATAGGGCCAATAGGGACTTGTGATTGAGGAGCTACCTAAGGACAATAAATCTCTAGCATCTAAAACTAAACCTGCTACCACACAACCCATCATTGAACACCTAGATGATGATCCCATTCGAGGTGATCTAGAGCATGAATCAAGAAGTATTAGATACCAGTTCTACCCCACTTTACATCTCAAGCATTCAAATACCATAGATCTTCAATCATTAGGCTTGAGGTTGTCTATTATATGTCTTAATCTAAAGGGATAATTGATCCAATGGAATAATCTTATGGGATTATGATTAAATATGCAATGTATTTTGTTGGGATGTTCATTCTTTAGAAGGATGTTCTATTCTATTTGTTTCCATTATAGTCTCATGTTATGTTTGTCCTTCACTATTTATAGTTGCACACTATTTATTGGCTGTTACTACATGGTTGTGATGGTGCATCTGCTATTAGGGCTCCCACTTACTCTTATAGAAATTGAAAATCCACTTGGACTAATTATGGCACATCCTACTATGGATTAGATATATAATCTTCTCCATGCTCCTAAATCCTCTTTCTTCATATTCCTTGACTGCATTACCCTTTGGATCGGCTTTGGTTTTGGTCCACCATCCCATTTACTTCATTAATCTAGTGGAGTGCAGAATTCATTAATTAAGTTTGTTCCAACATGAAGCATGTCTATTATGGAGTTGGTGACAAAGTGTTGAAAGCTACTAGAGGTAGTAATTCATATACTCAAGTTGTTGTACCACCTCTTGATGATGCATTAATTTCAATGATTGTTGAAATGGGTTTCTCAAGGGAAAGGGCTGAATAAGCCCTTAGAAATGTTCATTCAAACCATGTAGAGATTGAAATGGAATGGTTATTTACTCATCCAAACAATCCCTTTCAAGAAGATGATGAACTTGCTTTAGTGTTTGCTCTGTTATTGGGAAGTACTGAATCTTCAACTAAGGAATAGATGGCTACAAGACAAAAGGATATTCACCAAGAAGAGGATTTCTTACAAGTTCCTTCTATTGATGAGATATTTTCCACTTGCATTGAGTTACTCATTAATGCTAAGGAATATCTAGCTTTTTCTTTGAAGGACTTGCCGCTAACATCATGCACTCAAAACGATGGTCAAGAAAGAGCCAAAGTTATATTATTTCTTGTAGAACAACTGAAATATTGTGATTGGGATCTTGGAAAGGATAATAGCATGTTGTCCCTTCCATATCATGTTTTGGATCTAATTTACATGAATACAATACAACTTGTGAAATTGATGCTGATAGAAACTTTACGATCATAGGAAAATGATATACAGAGAACCAAGGAACGTAATCAATCCCATGTTGAAGATAATACAATCTATCATCCTTTGTCGACCATTAGATACTCAAAGTTGTGTATTGATTTTTTTTACCATTATAGAGGAGTCTGTAAGTTAGGTTCCCAAATTCTTAAAGGGTTCTAGCTCAATGGAAGAGCGCCTGCATTACAAGCAGGAGGTTGGTGGTTTGATTCCTCCATGCCCTAATGATATTATAACATCGGTTAAAAACAATGAAATTAGTAAGAAAAAAAAAAGATATAGGTGACCAAACAAAATGACCACAACTCGTATATAAAATTACTAAAAACGACTAAATTAGTGACCAAAACATGAGAGATGCGAAACTAGGAATTAAAAGGATGCAACACGTGGCGCTAATGATGAAGCCAAACATGGCGTTGATATGGTAGAAAAACAAGACGTTACGTTGGATGTAAAACATGGTGCTACATAGGAAGAAAAATATTGTGCAACAATAGAAGAAATATTTGGCGTCATTTTGGTAGCAAAACACGATGCAAAAGAGGAAGAAAAAATTGGTGCAAATTTGGAAGTGAAAATTGACACATATTTGGAAGCAAAACATGGTGCAAAATGGGATGCTAAAGTGGTATCTAAAATGGATGCTAATTTGGATGCTAACATGGTGCTATTAAGGATGCAAATATGGTGCTAACGAGAGTATCATTTAAGAAGAAAAAACGGACACTGGCTAGGAAGCAAAATATGACATTATTTAGGAAGCAAACCTCGACGTTGTGTAGGAAGCAAAGTTGGACGCTAATATGGAAGAAAAAAAAGAGATTCTATTTTGGACGTCATAAATGATGTTATTTAGGAAGCAAAAAAAGATGTTTTTTGAGATGCTTTAAGTTTTGTCCATGATGCGTCCCATTTAGCGTCTAGTTTGACCACTCAATGTAAAAAAAAATTACACTAAAAAGGGATGCTAAATGGGATGTTAATTCCAAGATTTGTTGTAGTGCCAATTTCCTTCAAGTGAGCATGCAAAGTTGATTTAGGAAGTGCATTATAGTTAGGTGAAAAGGTTCCTTCACACAAAAAATACAGTGGAGGTATTGAAAAATTATTTTTATTGTCCCAAGGTCAAATAAAATCTCTACAAATATATCAAATCATGCAATATCTATGCCATCGCAAAACCTGGAAACAATAAACATGGATTATATATCCCTTTTCCTACTCTGAATGGGTTGTGGGAATTCATCTCTATGGATTACATGTCAGGACTATTTTAAACCAATTATTGTAATGACTGTTTGTTTGTGTTCGTGGATCACTTCTCTTTGATGGAAATTATGATAGCTTATAAGAAGAGCATCTCCATCAAATCCATTGCTAAGTTATTATTCAAGCGTGTTTGGGTTGATTTCAGGATGCCAAAAACTATCATTTCCTATTAGGATAGAAGGTTCCTAAGCACCTTCTGGTCCATCCTATGTGCATTGATGGATACCAATCTCACCAAATCAACTTCTTTCTACCCCGAAACCAATGGAAAGATAGAGGTAGTCAACTATATGATTTTGCATTATGAGAATTTACAATTCTAAACATCCTTGCACATAGGATGATATTCTTTCATTTGTTCAACATAGCTTTAATAGATCCCTTCATAGATATACCAACCATGACCCTTTTTAGGTATTCATGGGGTTCCAACCATTGGCCCCAATTGATTGAGATGTACCCATTGCATCCACATAGGAGGAATCTACCCATGCTCATATTGAGGATGATGAGGCCGCCATATTTGTTGAGAAAATATAACACATGATTAAAAAATTTCATGATATTTTGAAAATATCCAATACCTGGTAGAAGTAGTCACCATGGCCAACATTAAGTTCCACATAAGTTCTAAGTGGGTGATAAGGCTGGGTTTGATTTGTAGAAAAAGAGGATCACAAGACCCCTTTGCAAAAGCTTGACATAAAAGAAAGGTGTACCATTTCACTTTGATCGAAATATTATGTATTATTGAATGTATTAGGAGAAGACATTGTAAACAAACTTTGGGATAAGTTGGGGAACTCTTACCAATTGAAATCACTGGTTAACAAGTTGTCTCTTTTTAAGAAGTTATATCTTCAGAGGATGAATGAGGGTGACTCAATAATAGAGCACCTGAATGCATTCAACAATATTATTAGTTAGTTGTTGTATATGGATATAAAAATCATATAGTAGGCGAAATGTATCAGTCTATTGTGTTTTTTTCCAAATTCATGGGATATCCTAGTTATGGATATTGGAAGAAGTAATACCACATTAAATATCAATGTTGTGGTTACATCTCTACTAGAAGAAGAAACGGGGTATAAGAGCATGGAAGGGTCAACCCATGATGCTTTGATGGTGATAATTCAACTAGTAGACAAAGGAAAAGGTAAAACCTCCAGTATCATTAGAGGAATTTTGGGGTCTAAAATGGGCCTCCTAAGGAAAATAATAAAATAATAGTTAAAATAATAAAATAATATTGATTAATTTTGGAGGA
>LPNX010224468.1:272348-369514 GCA_001517045.1 Pseudotsuga menziesii
AAGCTCTCCTAATCGAAATTTGAGTAAAAACACAATGAGATATGTCGAAAATACGAACAAAAAAAATAGTTTTTTTTAATGACAAATATGTCAATTCAACCATTATGGGTGACTTTTTTTATTGAAATTCTATTGGTTCTTGAATTCCAACTCACAAAAACTTATTTTGGCATGTTTTCTTATAAGGCCCATTTTAGACCCCAAATTTCCTCTNAATCAAAGGTGATGGGTTATCTAGGGTCAAATCAAAATATCTTGGTCCAATGAGAAGAAAGCAATGGTTATGCACTAAATTTGAACATTATAAGGGACCTTGTAAGTCGAGAGAAGTTGAAAGGAACAAAGAGACTAAGGAATCACGATTAACTGATGGTAAGTCTTCACAATAAGAGAAATGAGATGTGTATTTAGCCGCGACTATTACACAACTATATCATGACTCTTATTTGATTGACTCCAGTGCATCATATCATATGACACAATGCATAGAGAAATTTTATGAAGATGAGAGATTTGATGGTGGTGAAATTATTTTAATATACGATTCACTTACCAGGGTTTTCAAACGAGGTAAAATTTGGCTGTTACTAAAATATGGAAGGAGAGGCACCCTTCTACTGGGGTTTCATCTCCCATTTTTGTCTTGAATTCTGATATATATTAGAAATATGGGAAATGCATATATGTAGTATATATTTAAGGAATATTTGTATAAAATGGTATGAAAAGCAATAAAACTAATGGGAGGACTCAGGAATAGAAAACTATACAAGATATTGGGAATAACATATACTAATGGATGTGTGAATACAATATTTACTATATATGAAAACATATCTTCTTTGGGTTCGTGGATCCACCATGAAAGTAAGGAAATGTAAACCCTGTGACACATAAGAAAGGATAGAGCAAGGAAAACCATCCTGAGGACAACCATTCCATATCAAAAGGAAATAAGCATATTGTGAATACAAAGAAGGACACTGGGAAATTGTATGAGTTCGATAAGAGCCCCTATAACAACATTAATGAAAGCCTCTTAAAGCAGTAATTGATGGATGAGATCAAGGATTCAGAGTTAAATCCCAGTTCCAACTCTGATGTCAAGCACAACATCCGAGTTGTATACAAGGGAAAGTGAATCATCTATGCATAACATAGTGTTACCATCACCACCATAAAGTTCCATCCCAACATTATATAGAATCTAAAGGAAGGAGAATGCCTTCTCCACTCACAAATGTGGGTCAAGAAAATTGTGCTTCATTTCATCATTCATAGCATAATCCTAGAGAGACTGATTTCGATAGAGGTCATCAAATGATTGAAGTTTTCAATGACACCACACCTACAAACCTACAACATTGGGTGGCTGAGTCAGAAATAGGACATCCTCATTAGTCAACAATGCTGTCTACCTTATGGCATCAAGTGATTCAAAGGTGGGGTAATGTGTTATAATGCCCCACTTGAATTTTGTGAAGTTCCTTTAAGAAAACCATATATGTGAAAACATCATGTTTTCTATGAATCTACACCTCATAATATCATTGTTGCTTTGGGAAAAAAACTCTACAATATACTAGAGACAATTCCCACCATTGCAGTGTCTTTGATTACACCTAAGAAGTGCATGAAGGTAATCTCCCAAACTAGGAAATTTGTCCTCTTAATGATTCATTATAAGGGTGAGAGAAATATTATAGAAAATTCCACAACATATACAAGGGATCTCTTTACACAAAAAAAGCAGGTGGACAAGATCGTGGAAACCTACACATACACCTTCACCACACCTACCTAGGTGATAATACATTGCTAGGTGAAGCATTCCATTGCTATGATACCAATGTTTCATTTACCTAATAGGATAGTATATAGGTTTCCCCTCATGGAAAATGAAGAAATCAAATTTCATATTCCTGAATTAATCCAGAAAGGGCATATTCGACCCAGTGTCTCACCTTGTGGGAATCCAATTGTCTTGATACGAAACAAAGTTAGGACATGGTGACCTTTTATTGATTACAAATATATAAAAAAAACCATAGTCTATAATAAGTATTCCATTCCATGCATCCATCACCTTCTTTACCATCTCAAGGGTTCCAAATAGTTTAGTAAGATTGATAAAAAGTCTAGCGATCATCAAGTGCAAATTGAAGAGACCAATGTCTGGAAGGCTCCCTTCAAATATCAATAAGGACTTTTTGAGTAGTAGGTCATGTTTTCATCTTAAATAATGCTCCAACAAATTGCATGAGGATGATGGATGTTATTCTTTGACAATTCACCAATTCTTTTATGTTCATAGATCTATATGATATCCTCATCTATAACAGAATGTGGGAAAAACATTTGCAGCGTATCCATTGGGTCCTCAACAGCCTACAATAGCACAATATATATGATAATATTTAGAATTTCTCATTTGGAATGGAGAGGATTCAATATCTTGGATACATCATAGATAGACATCGTGTGCATATGGATTCATCAAAGATCCAATCCATTCATGAATGGCCGACCCAGACAACTCTAATAGAGCTTCACAACTTCCTAGGCCTTCCCAATTTCTATCACAATTTTGTGTTGGGATTCTCTAATATTACATGGGACCTTATCCAAGTGACCAAAGGTGGGTCTAAGGTTAATTTGTTTCATCCAAGCCACAATATATCATTTGTAGAACTGAAGTAGTGATTATGTTCAAGACATGTACATACCTTGCCATATCGACAACAGGCCTTTGAAATTGAGATAGATGCATTGGAGTATGTCATTAGTGTATTCCTCACTTTTAATGTCCATCCAATGGTGTATTATAGTAAGACACTTTCGCATGCAGTATGCAAGTACCCCACCTATGAAAAGGAAATATATTCCATTGTCCAAGCCAACTGCAAATGGAATCATTAAATCATAATAAAAGAGATGGTCATCCACACTAATCACAAGCCCCTATAGCTCATGCAAAACCAGTGAAATATAGAGAATGACCCCAACCAAAATTGGTCCACATACTTGCAACAATTCCACCTAAACATTATATATAAGAATAGAAGCACCAATTGAGTCAAGGATTTCCTTAGGCGAGCCTAATTAGCAACATTGACCACGATGCTCAACTCTAGTTTCGACAAGACCTCCAGGTGGCCTCAACTGTATGAAAATGATACCAAATTCTCTCCAACCTATCAAGAACTATGTGTAGGTGCACTAGAGGTAGAATTTTATCTCCAGGGAATATTTGTATGCCACATAGTCCATCTTTGTGTTCCTTCAAGTGAGTGTGCAAAGATGATTTATAAAGCACATTATAGTCATGTGGTAGGGAACTTTGGCACCAAAGACATAGTGGAAATATTGTATAAGTAGTTTTATTATCCCAAGTTGCAACAAGATGTTGGTGGATATATTAGATCATGCACTGCTTGTTCCATCGTGAAACCTTCCATTAAGAACTAGGGGTTTTATACCACTCTTCCTACTCCCAATGAGTCATGGTGATCCATATCAAATCACATGTCAAGACTAAGTTCAACCAAGCATGGTATGTTGGTTTATCCCAGGATACTGAGTGGTGGGGGGTGAATAAATATTCTCTTTTCTTTTTAAAATAAAAACACAAAATGAATAAAACAGATTAAGACACAAATTTTATCATGGAAACTTCAAAAAGAAAACCACCAATTCAAACTCACTAGTAGGATGAATCTACAAAATTGATTTATCTGCTACCACAAAAAGGATGTGAAAAAACCCTAGGTTTCTGTTTGCTACACCAGGCAAGGATGCTTTAACACCCTAGGTTTCTTCCTGCTATAACATATAAGGATGCTCCAACACCTTAGGTTTCTTCCTGATATAACAAAAAATGATGCTACAACACCCTTTACAGACTTATAGTCTTTCATAGCGCCACCCTGCCACCCTAGATTGATATTTATTAGTTTGTTGTTCACTTCTTGGACTTTGTCATTCACAATCATAGAGACAATTTTTTTCCTTCAATTATTCTATTAATAAATACCTTCACGCTTCCTTTAGACGCATCTCTTCACCATTGCGCCATTGCATTCTTTTATCGTGCCTCTTCAAAATAACTAAGCTAATTCCCTGTTAATTGGTTTGTTGTTCAATCTTCAAGTCGTGACCTTTTGCATTCTCCATCCCTCCCATTAGAGGAAATTTCAACTCAAAATGGGCCTCCTAAGGTAAATTAATAAAATAATAGTTAAAATAATAAAATATTATTTATTAATTTTGGAGGAAGAAAAGAAAAAACTACTTTTTTTGTTCGTATTTTCGACATATATCCCTGTGTTTTTACTCAAATTTCGATTAGGAGAGCACGTTGGATGCAGAATTAAATTATGCATCCAACAAGTACCCACTTGGCATACTTTTTATAGACCCCGCTACCCCAAAAATAAAAAAAATACCTTAAAAAATGTGATGATGACATCATCATCATGTTTTTTCAGGTATTTCTTGTTTTTGGGGTAGTGAGGTCTATCAAAAGTATGTCATGTGGGTACTCGTTGTATGAGAAATTTAATTCCACATCTAACGAGCTCTCCCAATTGAAATTTTAGTAAAAACATATGGAGATATGTTGAAAATACAAACAAAAAAGTAGTTTTTTTACGATACCTATTCCACATTTATATTAAAAAATTGTTTAAGACCTATACGGTATTTTAAATTTAAATCAATTTCATTGGATAACACATGATGACATGGAATTTGAATTAGACTTAAAAGGCCCATTTTGAGTTGAAATTTCCTCTAATGGACTACCTTGAGCCATTGATCTTATATCGGGATTCTTCCTGGACATAGATCTAAGATAGGATGCGGTGTGTGGATTGCCTAACTATGACATTTCTCAAAATGTCTTTCTACACTTAGCTTTCTGCCTCAACCGTTCCACACCATTGATCTCCTTCAAGCTATTCACGACCGTTGATCTCCTAGACTGCGAATCACCTAACTATGACATTTCTCAAAGTGTCCTTTTGCACTTAGCTTTCCACGTCAACCATTCTACACCATTGATCTCCTTCAATATTTTCATCACCATCGATCTGAGGTGGAAATCAGATATTGGATATGTGACTTTTTCCAAATATCATTCCCGATTTTCGCTTTCTGCATAGTTGATCTTTTACAGATGTCTCCTGACCATTTATATTTCGGATCATAGGATGCAGAGTGCGGGTTGTCAAAAGCTCAAATGTTTCTTTTGCAATTCTCCACCTTCCATTTTCTGCACTAATCTTTATTCACCGTCGATCTTTCATGGATTTCTTTCAGATCATGATATGCAGAGTGCAGGTTCTCAAAAACTCAAACGTTGCTTTCATAATTCTCCACCTTTTGTTTTCCTCACTAATATTTCCACATCACCAATATTTCATGGATTTATTTATGACCGTTGATCTTCCGGATCGTGGGATGCAGAATTTAGAACTGTGACGTTTCCCACATTCTTTTCACAATTTTCCACCTTCCTCTTTTCACCTTTCTCTTTTCGCCTTCTGGACTTCGGTTTGCAGAAAGCCATATTATTCTAGGCCTTGATCTTTCGCTTTGTGTTTTTTGATTTCCTTATGAACCATAGATTTCTTTTGGGGGTCACTCCTGTCTGTTGATTTACAATCTACTGCGAATTTGTGGATCTCTGCTCTTCTTTATGTGGGAATCATCCACCGTCCTTGATCTTCTCAAGATTGGATTCTGTATTTCTCTTGACTGATCTCGACCGTCCACATTGTCAATCATTTATTAAGGAATTTTTTCTTATATTGGCTCGTGTTAACCTCCTATCACTTCACCCAACGAAATGAATTTTAATGCCGTCGGATCAGGGTCCCCACCAATCAATAGAGGACTTGATATGTATTAAACTGTATTTGGTGAATATTTCAGCCCCATAAAAAAATTTCAGAAACGCGCAAATCCACCCCAACAAAATCGTTGTGCATTGTCGATCAATTTTAATGATCGATCTCAACTGTTAATCTTGATATCATATCACAATGATCATCTTCGATTTCACAATATTGACCCTTATTTATATTCTGCTAATTTTATCCAGCAGAATCTTCTTTCTTTTGTTAATACTCTCCACCTCTAATATCCACCATATGATCTCTAGTTGTATGTGCTTTTAGTTTAGGCTTATCTCAGGTGTTCTTTCACCTAGATAAATTGATTCCGGCCGTAGATCTATACACACTCTTTAAAACTCTCCATTCTGCACCTTTGATCTATTTAAGATACATATATTCAAATCTATTCCTTCCTACAGTGCTCTTCACAGATCAATTCCTTCCTGCAATTCTCTCTTCACTCATACACTCATCCTTTTCCTTTGTCATTGTTGAAGTCATCTTGCTACCATATCTACTGGTTATTCATTTTTTATTCATGAACACTTTTAACATCAATGACAACTATATACTCAACAATCTCCCCCTTTGGCATTGATGACAACATCTAAACATTCTCCCCCTTTGACAACAATGTCAAAGGATAACCTATTATGCCATTAAGCATTTCCTGTCTTTCTTCTTTTTGAAAACTCCCCCTATCATCATATCTCTCCCTGAGATTGTGTTTCCTCCTATACAAATTTTGAAAGGGGATCACTCGCATCTTCTGTATAAGATTCTCAAAGGCTTCCTTAGGTAGTGTCTTGGTGAAAATGTCAGCAACCTATTTGTTTGTGTCAACATACTCTAGTTTGAGAACCTTGTGAGATACTTGTTCTCTTAGGAAGTGATATTTTATTGGTATGTTTTGTTTCTTAGAGAGCATGGTAGAGTTTTTTGACAATTTATTATTATTGTGTGCTCATGCTTCACTAGTAAGTCTTCTAGTGTCTGCTTCATCCAAATGACCTAGGTGCCACATGATGTAGAAGAAATATATTTAGCCTCTGCTGTGGAGAGTGAAATGGAAGTTTGTTTTCTACTTAACCATGAAACTATACAATTTCCTAAGAAGAATGGTGCTCCATTAGTACTTTTTCGATCATTAACACTTACTTCCCAATTATCATTACTAAATGCTTTTAAAATAAATTATTGATTCTTTGGGTACCATAACCCATAATCCATAGTACCTTAAAAATATCTGAAGATTTTTTTTAGTGCAGTTACATGTGTTTCTTTGGGGCTTGACCGGAACCTAGAAACCAAACTGTTGTAAAGGAAAGTGTCCTATGGCTAGGGTTTAAGAGGCCATCAACGTACTAGAGTTGAAAGAGAGATGCACAATGTTCAGCAAGTATATATAAGCAAGATCAGAGATGAGAAAGGTCCACACCTGAATAACTGAAGGCTGGTCCAAGCTTTCTCTTCAATCCTCTTCTTACTCCTCTCGCTCCAAGAGACCTGCAAAACAAGTTATACCTTCCTCAAACCATTATGACCATATATAAAACAATGATAATCAAATGAATATGAAACACTGATCTGAATAACATTATAATATGATCATAAACAGAGATTCAATCACACATTGAACAATGATTTGGGAAGAATAAGGACATCACATCTTTATTAATCTTGAAAACAAGTACAAGTTTACATTCTCTTCAAGTTTGGCACCTCACAAAACCTTGATCTGGTTCTGCTGCTTCTCTTCTCCAAAGAACTCAGCCTCCAAGCTATGCAACACAAGGGGAAGACCTCTAGGGAAAAGTGTGGGCAAAGAGAGTCCCAATTCCTCTAGCATAACAATGCATAAATTCCAAGTCCCATTTCATGGACCTCCCTACCTCTATTTATATGCTTAAGAAGAGTTAGGGGTGAAGCCAAAGTAGTTACAACTGAAGAAGTCAGTTGGAAAACTACCCAAACTAATCCAAAAGGCGTGTTTTTATCTTTTAATGTTAAGAGACAGATTCACGACTATGAGGAGGACAACCTGGGAATGATCTGCAAGTTTTCACAAGAACAACCCGTGGATATATCCATTCGCGACTTGTAAAACACAAGAGTCACGAGTGATTCACGAGTTGCACATAAGGAGAGTCATGAATACACTTAAACGAATTTTTAAGGTATTTTTGGGAATTTTCAGACTTTGGTGTCTTCTGGAAAGTTTTAGCTAACTGAAATACCTTTCCAATGGTGTAGAAATGGAGTCAAACAGAGTTACAAAACTTACGATATGGGTCCTCCAAGATAGGTGTTTTTTCAGTGACTTTCATGAAGTGCCGACATGCGACAAAATCATGGGAAAGTGGTCACAGGAAGAGATGTGTCATTTTGGGCTATAACACAAACCTACAACTTACATTACATCTGGTCTCGTGGATGTCACATACAACATGTTTCCTATCATGGATCTATACATGGTATGATCCACTTCCAGAGATTCATCGTCCTTTCTTAATTTGCACCCTATTATCATATGAGTACTAACGGGTTTGGAGTCTTCCATCTTAAATTTTTTAAGCATGTCTTTGATGTACTTATCTTGAGAGATAAATATTCCTTTGTCTATTTGGTAAACTTGCAACCCCAAGAAGAATGGTAGTTCACCCAACGCTGACATTTCAAATTCCTTCTTCATTTCAAAAGCAAATTTTACACTTAATGTTTGTAAATTGCTTCCAAATATGATGTCATCAACATAAAAAACAACAATGACCATATTTTCATTTTCGATTTTTAAGTAGAGATTACTTTTAGTGACCCCTATCTTAAATCCTAATTGTTTTAAATAGTTGTCTATCCTTGAAAACTAGGCCCTCGGAGCTTGTTTGATACCATAGAGTTCCTTTTTTAATTTGCAAACATAGTCTCTATTTTCTGATAATAGAAATCCTTTGGGTTGTTCAATATAAACCTCTTCTTCTATTTTTCCATTCAAAAACGCAGACTTAACATCCATTTGATACACTTTAAATTTTTTATGGAACAAGAATACTAGAAACATTTTGATTGGTTCAAGTCTTACCACAAGAGCATAAGTTTCTTCAAAATCAATCCCTTATACCTAAGCATACCCTTTACATACTAATCTTTACTTGTTCCTTATGGGTCCATCCATGGAGTTGGGTTACAATTTTTGGCAAGGTGATTTCAGAAAAAATGAAAAAATCATACCTCTATCGAGCTTTTATTAAACCCTTAATCGAGGTCTTAACACCTCAATCGAGGGTTTAATAAAATCTCGATCGAGGGTTAAAAAATAGCTCAATCGAGGGTTAAAACAGACCTCGATCGAGCACTTTTAATCTTCTATAAATAGGCAACAAACCCATTATTTAATTCACTTCATTTGTTGGATAGAAAATGGTCATATATATTCATTTGTTGATATGGGTTGTAGAGTAATTGGGTTATAGATGTGATTGATCACATGTATGACTCTAATCAATCACATCTATAACACCAATTACTTTACGACTAATATCTATTCATAAAATCTAGAGGAAGTGGAAACAATAATGTGGTTACTCATTTTTTCTTCAAGGTATGTATTATTACCCACAAGTATATCATTCTTCTAGTCGAAATCATGTTTTATTAAAATGTATTATCATATAATTCTATGTTTTAGAGACCCTGATCGAATCAACATTGATCTTGACATTGTATTTCCATATGCATTGAATGTAAAGTTTCATTTAATGAAGTCTTCCAAAAGATGCTTGGACACCTTGTATTTGAATCCCCATTTGAATTCATATGATTTAACATTTTCACTTCTTATTGAAATAAGAATTAATATCATGTTTAGTTTCCATACTTTTTGTTTTTCAGATCTCATAGTCACCATAACACATTTTATTTTAATTATTTTCTTCCACTCTTAGCATTATGAAACACCAAAACAAATAGTCACATGTTTTTGATGTAAATTCTAGTGTCATTCAATAATTTACTAGCAAAATTAACTACAAATGTGTGGCACAATAACAATTTTGAAGAGTAAACAATGGACATTGATATAACCCAAGGAAATGAGGTCATATTTGTTTTTCATGCTCACATTTTCATTTCCCTAAAGGTACTAAAAATACTTTACTCCTTCGTATATAATTTTTAATTTTAAAAAACTACAATTATGTGATATGAGTGTGAATGTAACACTAATTTTTATCTTAATCATCCTGTTCTATTTTGACCTGGGATCTGGGATTTAAATATCTGTCTCGAAGATCTATACCATAGGTAGATCGTAGTCCTGAGAATCCAAGTCGAGTGGACAAAACTCGCCTAAGTTCAGCTCATCAACTGAATTGCATGCATCATTGCTCTCATTGGTTCAATGAAAAAACAATACTATGACAATGATGCATGCAATTCAGTTGATGAGTTGAACTTGGACGAGTTGTGTCCACTCAACCTGGATTCTCAGGAATATGATCTACCTATGGTATAGATCCTCAGGTTAGATATTTAAAGCTCAAAGCCCAGGGAGGAATAGAACATGACAATTAAGATATAAATTAGTGTAAATTCAAACTTCATATCACATAATTCTAGTTTTTTAAAATTACAAATTATATACAAAGGAGCAAAGTATTTTTAGTGTTTAAAACATTTCACCACATTTCTATACTGCATTGTATACACATTGGATATATTGCTGATAGGAATCAAATGATGTTGAAATTACTTACCAAGAACTGATGACATAAACAAGCTAGATGTTGAATTCTAATGAAAAACACCATGATACTACTTGAATATAAGCATTAAGAAAAATTAAATGCATGTAGTTCATAGACTCTAAAATTATTGTTAAAGCCCCAAAATGAATCCCTGGCATCACCATCAAGGTTTCACAACTATTGGTTAAAGTTTTGAGTTATCATGTAGGATGCATTGAAGGGTTTATTGTATCTATGTCATGGTCATTTTGCTACAAACAATAATTTTTCCACTTGGTCACTGCACACAATATTCATAATCAAAGTCATCTATAGTTTTGTTTAAATCCATGTCTCTTTTCAACATAGAGTTCAATGTTTTTGTTAATATCTTTGGTCCAAAAAAATTTAAACTTCATTAAATTTAGTTATAAGGAGGGTCAGAAGGTCCCATATATGGGGCGCAACATATTATTATCACTATGAAAAAAAAAAATTATGAGTTGAGAGAGTTGGCATGTCAAGTTTATTTCATGAGTCTCATCCACTTGCTATATTCTTAATGTACTCGTGTCTAGATGAAACAGATTGGTAATAGGTTATAATTGTCAATTATGTTTATGAACACATTTATCTATACAATGAGAGAATTCTAATTATATGTTCTAGGTGAACTATGGAAAGAGTTTTCTTGTTCCCTAAACGTTGATGCATCTTTAATAGTTTCAAAAAACTAAATCTAAAAGACAAAGGACAGCTTCCCTTGTTACTAGTATATCTCACTATGGTTATAAGTATTATATTATTGCTCCTTCAATTCTTCTTCTTATGCATTTATATTCTTATCATTTATTCGGATATGAAAAAAAAAAATCTTTATATTTATTACAATGTTAAGAATAAGTATCTTCTTATTCTTTTATATTTTATATTTCATTTTTTTTTTCACTTTTTTTTTTTTTAATTTTACATTTGTCATCTTTAAAAAATTATAATTTCCCATTTCCCTTTTATTATTTTGTATTTTTTCTTTTAAATTCTCTTAGATGGGTCGTTGAAACCCATTTCTAAAATGTCCTACATGAACATAATATTATATATATATAAGCTAAAGCTTATATCCTGAAAAAATATGCTAGTATATTGGTAGTCATGTACAAAGCTTTTTTTCAAGTGTTTAAGAGTAGCTCGATCGAGGGTTTATCAAACCATCGATCGAGGGTTTAATAAAACCTCGATTGAGATATTTAAATATCTCGATCGAGCTTAATACCTCGATCAAGGGATTTAAAAACAGAGATTTAGCCCTCTTTCAAGAAAATCAATGTTTCTCTGTGTCTTCTAGGGGTGTAAACCCTACCATTCATGGCACACAACTGAGAGGAGTTCATACCGATAGATTCATCACCGAATCCTCTATCATATGTTTTTTTTTTAATTAGTTCTAAAACTTACACTTAGAAAACCACACAACAACTTCGAAGCAACTCAAAGAAAAATACGCAGGGTAAAATATACACATCCAAAAATTTCGTAAAAATGCACAGCACACACATCAGCGTGTATTCTTCAAAAGGGTGTCTTTGGTTTTTCAATTTTTGAAAACAGTGAAAAAAAAGCTGGGATGGACACACGTGTATAAAATGATGCTGAAATCAGATGTGGTCACTTTCGAAAAATAATAAATAATTGTATATTGCAAAATAAATTAATAAAAGAATATGCAGACCACAATGCATTATGTGTAGATCAAGCTCACATGCATACATACATACATACATACATACATACATACATACATACATACATACATATATATATATATATATATATAAATATATATATATATATAAGATTGAATTATTAGGGTTGGACACAAGCCACTTATTAACTTCCTCAAATTTTTAAGGTCACATAGTTCATTAAAAGAAAAAATTTCACACATTAAATGACATCAGAATATTTTAAAAATATCATTGGGAATCCAACATAATATTCTACAATTTGTTTTCTTACTGCAATTCAAAATTCACATGGCATATATGCATTTCGAGGACTTCTATATATATATAAGATTGAATTATTAGGGTTGGACACAAGCCACTTATTAACTTCTTCAAATTTTTAAGGTCACATAGTTCATTAAAAGAAAAAATTTCACACATTAAATGACATCGGAATATTTTAAAAATATCATTGGGAATCCAATATAATATTCTACAATTTGTTTTTTTACTGCAATTCGAAATCCACATGGCATATATGCATTTCGAGGACTTCTATGTAGCACATGAGTAAACAATCAGGTTTTCATTGCCAAATTTCACCAAAACGTGTTAGCCACCTTCATGGAATCACCCTTATCACTTGACCATCAAGATTGAATTTGTTCTTGAAAACCCATTTGGTCCCTATAATATTCTTATCTTTAGGTCTTGGGACAAGTTCCCAGGTCTCGTTTTTCTCAATTTGATCTAATTCTTCATTCATGGCTTTGATATATTCATCATTCTTGCTTGCTTCTGAAAAATTCTTAGGTTCCAATATAGAGAGTAGGGCTTGTTCATTAAATGTTAGCTGTCTCCTTTTACTGACTCCAACATTTTTATCACCTATGGTCTGTGTTTCTGGATGATTATTTTGTATCCTTCTAGATGGAGTTGTTGTATCATGTCTTGGGGAGTCTTCTTCACTTTCCTGTGTATTTTCCTTTTCTATTCCTTCTTCTCCATCATACGTACTTTCATCCTCTTGAAATTATTCCTTTTCTTCATTATTTGTATCTTCAATACTATCATGGCTTCTTTCTCTTCTTGGTTTGATATCATCTACTCTTACATATGCACTTTCTACAATCTTGTGTAAGCTTTTATTGTAACATCTATATGCCTTCTTAGTAGATGAATATCCTATAAATATTCCTTCGTTGGTCCTAGATTCAAAATTTCCAAGGTCATCCTCATTCCTTTTAATGTAACAATTACTGCCAAATACTTTGAAATATTTAACTGAGGTTGGTCTCCCATACCATATTTCATAAGGGGCCTTGTCCTTATTCACTCTGAGTTGTCCTCTCTCAAGTATATAGACAGCTGTGTACACTGCTTCTTTCCAAAATACCTCTGACATCTTTGCTTCATTTAGCATTGTTCTGGCAGCCTCTTGGACTGTTCTATTTTTCCTTTCAACAACGTCGTTCTCCTCAAGAGATTTTTCAGCTGAAAATTGTCTCTTAATTCCATGTGTCTCATAAAATGTAATGAACTCATTTGAGTTAAAATCTCCCCCATTGTCGGATCTAAGACATTTGATGTTCACATGTGTCTCATTTTCAACCATTGCTTTGAAATTTTTGAACTTCTCAAAGGCTTCGGATTTTTCTTTGAGGAATGTTGTAACATCCCAAAAATCACAGAAATTGAAAATTTTTCTATGTGACATTCACTGAACTAAATCATAGCCTAAAATGCTAGTTTTATAACTAACTTTAGTTTAATTATCAGATAGATTACAAGGCAAGACATTAAGAGGAACTTAGGAGTTAATAGTCTTTGCTGATTGTAATTGAAAGGTTACAAAAAAAATACTTACTAACTTATAATACACATACTACTAACAGTATTCAATCTGTATTCATTTCCAGTCTTGAAAGTTAATGAGTTAGAACTATTTGAATTTCATACCAATTATTCAAATTCCGGCATGTATAATATTTTGATATTTGTTTTCTTGTCTTATTGAAGGGGCTTGACGTTTTTCCCAAGGCTTACTTAGCTTTCTCAAGCTAACGCTGAATGGTACTTTTACAGGATTCACAGGTACACATACTTCCAGGTTACGGAATAAGTTATTAAAGCTCTGAAGACTAGAGAGTAAGTTAGAAGAAAACATTAGACTCTTTTATTGTTTAGATTAAATAAGTGGAAGAAATATTCAGTCCTAAAGCAATGACTGCTATTTTTAAGTAACAAAAGTGGAGAGATAGTGATGACCAGTTTGCTCTGATAGGTACACTTTATGGATGAAATTAATCAATCATGTTTTTGCTGTAATCACTACCAAGAGTCTATAAAACTATTCCAAGTTTATTACTAGTCATGAAATTGTCCTAACCTAGAATTTATTAATCCCTGGAGATAGCATTAATAATAATTCAGTTTTGCAATAGACTTGATGCAAAGAATTATATATACTAACCTAGGCAATTAAATTCTATATATACTATATGAAATAACCTAGGGATAATATTCTCCATAAATTAAGTGACTTATAAACAAACTAACTGTAAGTATAAATAGATCAATCTAGGCATAAATGATGTATCAAAATTACACCATCCTAGATGTATTACCAATGCATATGAATACCTATTACAACCTAACTATCATCATCATGCATAGACTATCAACTTATAACCTAGCTTGAAAACATCTTCATATCATAATATCCTTTGTTTATTTTTTTCCATAAGGTAATGGTATTAAATTTACCATTCCAAGAAAAGTTAAATATATATAGGATTGCAAATACAACCATAATAATCTAGACAATTTTTTGAGGTAGAAAAATGGATTGTTTAAAACGTTCAACATATACCAATTTTTAGTTAAAAATCTAATTTGCTTCCAACTTAATATTTAAAATTACACAACTGTAAAAGCATATAAAATACAACCTAGCTACATCACCACCGAGCATAATACACATTGATTTAAAGTTTTAACAACGTAAATTGTTGTTATCACACTTATGGCAGGGTTAACAATCATATAAATATCAATTATATCCTAGCTAAATCTTCCACTATATAGACAATGACTTGTTTTAAATTTAACAATGGTAATATTGTGATATCTATAGGTATTGCAAATTTTATATATTCATTGCATACATAATTTTTAACCTAGATAAACATCCCATGCAATACTTCGTAGATTTTATTGTTTAATAAAGAAAAAACATTTCCTTCACCATGAAACACAAGCTCAAACTTTATCAAGGGAAGAAAACATTTAAGGGTTAGCAGAGTCCACGTGGGGGTTGCTCTTCCAAGGAAGGTTTTTGGTGTCAACCCCAATGCACAACACACTAACATTTGACCTAAAACTATTCGGTTCAAAAGTTTCTTATTGTTTCCGGAGTAGAAGTGGTGCTGACAGGCCACTACCTTCTTGGTCTTATGCAGCGATTTTCACCCTCAGATACCCGTGGGTCAACAAAATTGAACCTTGGTTCTTCGCCATTACCGTGGTATTCAATATCAACATTTAAAACCAGTGCTTATTCACGTTGTTGTGGTGTTAGAAAGATGTAACTTGGGTTCTTTGTCAACATTGATCTTTTGGACTCAAAGTTGAAACTGGTAAGTCTTATTCCAGCATTATTTTCTTTTATTTAAATAAAACAAGCTATATACTAATAGAGTTTAATGTTTTTTATTTTAATGTAGGTGGGAAAAACACCTGGGACCGCACAGTTGGCTGCTAAGGCTTAACCCTGAGCTGAGGAATGGGAATGAACAAGGCTAACCCATGAGTTCCCTTTATTGCCTGCATTTTTCAGTGGTGTTGAGGGTAAACGTAGTTTGTTTCAAATGGTACTCATTACTTGTAGCAACTTACCTTTTTGGAAGAAGAAGAGTTTTGTATGTCCATTTTGAATTTTGAATTCTTAGGGTTTTACCCAAAAAGCTACAGGTCTTGTATAGAGATTTAGGGTACCACAAAAATTGGAAGTTTTCTTTTCGTAAATCAGTTTAAGGGTAAATAATCTCTGTAAAAATTTTGCTTACCGCAATATAAATTTTTAATATTAAATTTTGTAGGGTGTAAATCGTTTTGTTTTTTGTTAACCTAGGGTATTTCGTTGAAGTAATTTAAAAGAATACTACTTGAACAATGTTGGACTTATAGCCTCGACCTGATAAGTATGATAAAAAAATAGGATGTCTTTTGTTTACTCAAACATCTTCACACATTTATTTTGTAATTTGGTATTTTAAAGAAATTCCTAAATGTGCTAGTTTAAAAAAAACTTTTTGTAAGAGGAAGCTGTGTTAAAAAAATGGTTATATATATTGCTTAAAAACTATAAAGTGGAAAACCCTAATTAATATTTCTTTTGGAAATACATAAGCTTTACGGCTATAAATTATTTACATGCATTTTACCCTAATTAGTTTGTAAATGAAAAATACTTCTCCGCTGTGTGAGTTTGGTAGAAGGACAAAGCCTTTGGGCTGTAAAAATGAGTAAAGAGTAAATTATTAACAATAATTTATCTCATGAGTTTTGAACCTTTAATCTTTAATAACCATTCTTGTAAAACATAGATAAATTTTGGTTTAGAATTTGTAAATATGTTATAATTTAATAACTTAAAGAAAATTTTGCGTTTTTCAAATGTTAAAATAAAAAGAACAAGATTTACTATAAACTATTCATTGGTTAGTCAATGGGTATTAACATTTCTTTTATCTTTTTAATTATTCTGCTACCTAAATATATTTATGCAGTCTATACATATATTTCTGTAACTGATATATATTTCTGTAATTTATTTCTATTTCTGTAACTTATAACTGTTTTCTATAACGTATATCTATTTTTGTAACGTATTTCTGTTTCTGTAACGTATTTTTGTTTCTGCAACGTATTACTGTTTCTGTGACTTATATTTATTATGGTAACGCATACCTATTTCTGTAAGTTATTTCTATGTCTACAGGTATATAGAGAAGAATTAGGGAAATACTAATTTTTCAACAACCATCATACTATAATAAAACTAGATGAGAACATATGATGTTGTTTCTAGATAAGAAATATAAGATAGCCTACTAATTTTTACTATAAAAAAATTCTGGGTAAACAATGACATTTATTTACTGATAAATTGTTAAGACATAAAATAAAATGAAAACAATAATACTTTTTGAGAAAGCTTTTGAACAATCCGATAAATTCCTTCAGAAAAATAAATTTAAAGATAATAACCAGAACAACTTAGAACCTGGATAATTGTAGAGGATACAAGCAAACTAATAAGCCCGTTCCACCCAACCATTTCCCGAAGATAGCTTAGCTGTTGTCTTAGGACCCCCAATCCTATCTACTGGTCCACCTGGTTGAAAGCACTGGGTGAGAAGATGGGATATAAAACTACTGCAACTCTACAAAATTATTCAACAGCAGTACTTATGCCTTCTGTAGTAAATAACTCAGCAAATCAGCTACACTAGTTCTGTAATATAGCTTTCACACTCAAACCACTTCTTCCTTTCCCCTCCATCGAATATCTTGTACACAAATTTCTCTTCAGAAATTTCACAAGTAAAGATTGAACAACCCCCTGCTTAATTCGATGGGTAAAGATAAACATGCCTAGGTCTTTTGGTTAATTTTTTGCTTAATGAGCCACATGTTCTTGTTCCACTTTCTTGGGGAACATGACCACAAAAATAGGGAAGTTTCCTTCTACAACAGCTAGAAGTGGTTGAGGATGCTGACATGTGACAATTTTCTCTCACCCCAGTCTATTCCACCTATTGACCAATAGACACTCATTCAACAACCTCCTTAAGTTGTTTGTCTCATCTTTTATTTATTAACTAATAAAATATTTATCATAATTAATTACAATCATCATTGACCCCACTTGGTCAATAATCACAAAATTTACAATAAAAATAAAACATAATGCCTTGTTAAAAATGTTATTGCAATTTGGGGTATGTGATAAATATCACCCAAGTCATCCTTGTGTAATTGTCAATGAGAAGCATGAAATAATAGGAGTTTCCCTGCAGGATTTTAGTTCTTATTGGTCCACAGAGATCTATGTGCACTATTTCCAGAGGATGTGATGCCATATGTTCTTTTGTTTTAAAACTGGCTCTAGTTTGCTTCCCATGTTGACAATGTTTACAAGCTGAGTTAAGAGGTTTTGCAATTTTAGTCAAGTATCTTACAACTTCCTTCTTACTTATTTTGACAAGATTGTCAAAATTAAAATATCACAACATTCTGTGCCATAACCAACTTTCATCGACCATACTTAAGTAACATTCATTTTCATTTTCTAGGATGTACACATTGTTTGAATTTCTTATAGCCATGCCAACAACTCTTCCTGAGTCCTTTCTCCTGATTTCACATTTCTCTAAGTCAAAAATACAGATGTGCCCTTGATCACATGTTTGAATTACACTAAGGAGATTAGGCTTGATATTTTCTACTAGTAATAGATTTTATTCCTTGATCTTGTTATTAACAATAGTTGTTCATTTTCCAATTATCTTGGTATTAATATGTCACAGTAATCTAGGGACTAACATAGTCTCATAAGAGATTTCAGACAATTAAGCATGAAAATGGCATAATGGTGCTGCAATAGGAGTAGCAGCACTGTATAATCAATAAAAAATGAGTAATACGATACAATAATCATGCAAGGTGCATGAATTATAACACAATTCAAATTCCCAATGAGGTCATTCGAATTGAATGAATGGGTGTAGCTTAACCTAATGTCATCCAAAATCAGCACACATAGTTAACCACTGAGCTATTATACATGACTCTCACACTAAGTCCTAGCTGAATCAGAATGCAATGGATGACTGAGTCTAACTGAAATTAGCTCAAACACATGTCACTGCATGCCAATCAAAAAGTGGCAACGAATCATTAACTCCAATGAATCCCGATGAGGTTAACTGAAGTCAAACTGGTCATCAGAAGTGGTTGGAGGTGCCCTAGTTGACTCAAGTTCATAAATAATAATAAAAATAATGAATATAATGAATGGAGGTTCCTTCACCACTTAGCTTAACTGATTGTAATAATAAGTTAGAAATTATGTGCATTTATGACACTCAGATCACCCCTGGAATGCTCCATGTTTGAAGGAGGAAGCCCAGTTAGCCTCTCAGAATGAAGGAGAAGGCTTAGTTGGCCTCCATGACGGAAGGTAGGCATGGGTGTGCTCATGTTGATGTCATAGTGTGCTGATTTGATGTCGATTAAGTCAATTAAACTTAGGATAATGGTTTAACAAGGCCATATTGACCAAATTAAGTGTGCATGTTGGGTAAATGTCTCCAACAACCCCCCCTAAGCTATACTCAGGAGAAGTAAAAATAAACTGGATGAAATGTTAGGGCCCCAACAACAAAGTCCATAGTTCACCCTGTATAATAATGTAACTCAAACAATGCTAAAAAATAAATATAAGTGAGAAAAAGAGGGAAAACCTAGTCGAACCCCCCCCCCCCGAAGATGAACACTGAAAGTAGTCTAATCACCCTCATGAAATCACCCCCAACAGTGAACGGAGGTAAGTGAACTTCTTTTTTGAAAATCTCTTGGTGAATATGTCTGCAATATGCTCCTGAGTAGGACAGTATTAAAGAATGATGGTCCTGTCATGCACCAATTCCCTGATATAGTGCATGTGTATCTCTACATGCTTGGTCCTCTTCCTGGTAACTGGATATGTGGATATCTTAATAGAACTTTTATTTTCACAAAATAGGACAATGGACAAAGTACTACCAAGATCAAACTTTGAAAGAATGCCTTGCAACCAAACAACTTGGATGCAAGCAATCACCGCTCCTCAGTACTCGGCCTCTGCTGAAGACAATGCTATGGCAGCCTAATTTTTTATAGACCAGAAAATGGGGCCACCACCAAACATGAAGACATATCCAAAAGTATACTTTTGATCAATATAATCACCCGCCCAATCGAGATCTATGTAACCAACCAACTCTAGCTCGGAGTCTACAGCATAGTGAATGTCGTAGGTCTTGGTTCCTTGAATATATTGGAGGATCCTCTTGGCTTCCTTCCAATGAATATAATGAGGCTTCTACATGTATCTTGACACAACATTCACAACATAACATATATCAAGCTGAGAATGAGTCAAGTACAACAAGCTACCAATCAACTGTCGATAAATAGTGCAGTCCATGGGAGGTGTGTTTTTTCCTTCTTCAAGGCTGATCCCTGAAAGAAAAGGGAATGGAGAAGCCTTACATTCAGCCATGTTAAACTCAACCAATAGGTCTGATATGTATTTGTACTGAGTGACCATTATCCCATCAATATTTTTCTCAATTTCGAGCCCCAAATCACTCATTTCAAATGCATTGTGGAGGGTAGTTTTGATGACTAAAATAGAAGCAACTGTGCTACCTGTAATCAGTAAGTCATCAAGATATAAAAAAATAATAATCAAATTACCATAATACTTCTATAGATACACATTTGGATCTAATTTACACCTTTGGAATTTTTGCGAGAAAAGGAAGGCATCCATCTTGGAATACCACTCTCTTGGGGCCTGTTTTAACCCATATAGTGACTTCTTTAGTTTGCAAACAAAAGATGGATCAGAAATGTATCACTCTCACTGATTCATGTATATATCCTCATGAATATTTACATGTAGAAATGTAGACTTAACATTCATATGATGCACTTCCCAATGCTTAGATGCAGAAATTGCCAAAGCTAGGCAGATGGAGTCCATTTTTGGAACCAGTGCAAAAGTCTCATGGTAGTCCACACCTTGGATCTGGGAGAAACCTTTTGCTACTAGAATTGCCTAATATTTGTATTTTTTTCCATCATCAGCAACCTTAGTCTGAAACACCCACTTGCATTGAACCAATTTCCTCCCCGTAGGAAGAGAAACTAGCTCCCAAGTAGTGTTTTTCTGAAGAGAATTGATCTCTTTGTCCATGGCAACTTGCCATCTCGGATCCTTTCGAGCATGGTAGTAAGGCTTAGGATCTGAAATTATCATTAAATAACAATATTCATATAGAAAATAATCATGACAAGAGAGCACAATACCTTCTCATTGGAAATGAGACTGGGTTCTGCTTGGATGATCTGGATTTCCAATGTTTTAACCTGTGGAGGAGAGTGTCTATCTGGCCCAAGTTGGGAGATGATTTTGTGCTTCAGATTACAAAAATAAACAAAAGTAACAGTTTTTGCAAATTAGGGTTTGAAACCCTACCTAACTTCTTGTCTAACTATAATGAATATTTAGTTCACTGAATGAATATTTAAATAACTAAAGTAATTGTTGATGACTACTGCTGCTGGTCCTCTGCCAGTTAAACCACTAATTTCTATTTGACAGCCAGGGTTGGTGTCCTTTGCCACTTTTATGTCATAGTGGATCTCACACATACCCTTTTTTGATGCTTCTCTCAGTGCCTTTTATCTTTAGATTATGTCCATGAACCATCTGTAGTTGTCCAAAACCGGTCTTATACACCAAAACTTGCCTTCAAGCCTCTGTCCGCTTTCGGTGGTTAAGAGGCCAGTCTATCAGAATTGTTAGCTTCCGAAAGTGGTGTTTTCAATGGATAATGAACTGCCCTAGCATCTGCCTAAGCCACTGAAAGCCCCATTTTACAAAAATTATTAGGTTTTTCTCAGAAATGTCTTTTCAGGCCTGTTTGCTCAGCTTTACTCTTCTCCAGGCTTTGTGCTAGGAGTGTTAACAACGCCTTGGCTAGCTTCAGGAGGCTGGAGACTAAATGCTGCTTTAGCTAGGGTTGATAAGGAGAGGTGGCTGCTAGGGTTTGCTTTGGATTCCTTCAACTGCAGCCTTTCGATCCTAACCATCCTGTATAATCTGGTATTGTCCTTCAAGTATCTTGTGTTCAACCTTTTCAAGAAAATGTATCTTTCTCTCTGCTCCATGTAGGACTTCTGCGGTATCTTGTTTCTCCTGGTCAATGTCTCATTATTTATCTTTAGTTCTCTTTCCAAGACCTCTATTTCATAAACCTGCCTCGGTAGCTGATTGATCTTCTGACTTCTAGGCTTGCTAGAGGAAGCCCTTTCTGCTGGTTCCTCTTGATTTTGTGGTGTGGGGGATGGCAATGCTTTCGACAATAGTACAATTTGCAGATCTAGGGCGACATCCTCTTCTTGTTCTTCCTTAGAATCTGAATAGGGTAGATTCAAGATATTCTCACGATGTGCTTCTACCTCCTGACCCTTCTCACTGAAGTCCAAGTTCCTTTTTTCCTTCTTGTTCTTGGAAGAGGATGGAGGTTGTTCTATTGCTGTTGTTGGGGAAATGGCCCTCCTCCTTCTTCTCCCACTCCTTGGTGTGGTGGATTTCTTAGCAGGAGACTTCCCTTTCTCCTCTGGCTGAAGGCTTGTCTCAAAACCATTCCAGAACAGAAAATAAGGCCAAGCCATATTTCTTCTCTTCAACAACTCCTGGACCAATAGCTAGATAATACCATGGTGGGACAGCCTACCAACAATCTTGGATGGCTGGGATTTCACTTGATGTGCCATCTTCCCTAGACTTATGTGTAAATAAAATGGCAGATTGAGAGGACTTTTACCTGTAAAATGATTCATGAGCTTGAAATGGTAGATCATTGCTCTATTATATCTCCCTTCACAGGTTAAATAGACCACAATGGCCTTCAACAGCTGTTGGCAATTCTCTTCTAGCCATGATGATGGCACACTTTTCTTCCATACCATTCCTCTATGCTCAGGCTTAAGGTAAGACCTAAATTACACATCTTTTGGTATGGTGGTTTTGAACCATTTTTCTCCTATGGAAGGGAGTTCTGTCACTTCGGTGATTAATGCTTCATCTATGAGAAACTCCTCTTTTCCTATGACTACTTTTGAACCATCAAATGAGAAGGAAAAAGCTTCAGCCACCTGCTGATGGAAGCTTTGTATTTTTTCACAGAACTTGTAACAGCCCACCTCTTGAAAAAGTCTGCAGACCTCTGGATGTGCTTATAACTAACTGATATCACCTAGCTCCTACCTAAGAGCTGGTCCACTCCTCTTCATCTTGATGGTGGAATCTCCTGGGTACCTGAAAAATGGTTTTCATTCTTGTATATAGTATGCTTTAGCAGGCTGCTCTCTTAGAGCTAGTTTTTTCTGGTGGAGAAAATGCTAATTTTGAAAATGAAATCAGATGGAGTCTCTTGGCAGTGATTATGAGGGTTTTATGTCATTATGGAGGCTGAGGTCACCAAATGATGATAGCAACTTGATCCTCTAGATCTCCTTTCCCATGTAATCGTAACCTACATTAGCCAGAGTATTCGATGGGATTTCTGATGATCTTTTGGACAGGTGGAGGGAGATTGAGGGTTTCTAGTCAGATCAGTCCTTTGCCAATTGTATAACGACCCTTTTTACTCATTTCCCCATGCAATCATACAGCTCCAGATCTTTTCGGTGGCTAATAATGCTTACAAATGATCATTTATCTTGCTGACGGGGTCAAATGTGACAGTTTCCTAACCATTTTCCTATTTTTCCCTTTCGATGGTTAATAACCTCCGAGAGTTTGTCAGCTAGCCGTCGAAAAGCTGGCTTTTGGTAGGTAACGAAGTGTTGTCTTTCCTACTTAAGCCGCCGAAAATTTTACCCCATCGCTGTGGTGAACTATTACTTTCAGCACATAATGACCTCGCCAGAAAACCTTTTTAACTACCAAAAACCTATCCTTTCGGTGGTTAATGAAATGCCCTAGCTTTCGCCTAAACCATCAAAAGTGCTTTTCACCCGATGTGTATCCTCCTACTTTCGGTGGTTAGCATGTGCGTTGAATCTTTCTCTAATATGCCGAAAGTGACCCTTTTCGGTGGCTAATGAGCTATTTCAAGCCTCTCCTAAGCCACCGAATGTACCTTTCCCAATACTGCTCGCTGCTTTCTTTCGGTAGTTAAAACCCTTCTTGTTCCTCTCTCTTTTCTACCGAAGGAGACCCTTTTCAGTGGCTAATGAGTTTTCCGTATTCTTGCCTAAGCCATTGAAAGTGTTACTTTGACTCTGCTTGCTCGAACCACTTTTGCTGTTTCACCTTTGCCACGCGTTCAATTGTTCAACTACTGAAACATAGATTTTCGGTGGCTAATGAGCTATAATAAGCCTCGCCTAAGCCACCGAAAGATATAACTTTTAAAATTTTCATCCAAATAAAAAATAGAGGCTTTCAAATTATCAGTCATACTCATATCTTTCATTACACGAGTTCGATTCTTCCTACTATAAAAATAAATTTATTTGGGGAGATAACATCTGGCTCCTACTTGGGGATGGGAACCTCCCAGTGAGGTCCCAAGAATCCTAGACCAAAATTCCTTTCCCTGCAAGCAACTAAATAACTTAACACTATCATTTACTATTCCATTGGGCATAGAGTTTATTCTATAAGCAAAAACAACCTACTATCTACTAATTTACAATAACAAGGCCTCAGAGCCTCAAATAAAGTAGAGTTTCAAAAAGCGCCCATTCACTGTGCCATAAAATACCTCTTCTGCTTCTTGATTGTGTAGTTTGAAGGTGTTATTCTTATGTGCCTAGGCTATCACAAAAGGGCTAATCCACAAGGAGTCAAATTTTCCATGTTTTCCCTTGTCTTGTCTGACAGCATCCCACTTGAGGACCTAATCTCCAACCTGGAAGTTGTCTACTTTTGCTCTTTTGTCAAACATGCCCTTTATCCTTTGGTGATGGGATTTTGATTTTCCTATAACTTGCTCTCTTATTTGTTGTAACTCCACCAAGTGCATCATCCTCCTTACCATATCATTTGGTTCATCTTCCTCTTCGTGAAAGAACTTTTCCACTGGAAGAATGAGCTGGATAGGAAAAATGGCCTCAGTACCATAAACTAGCTTGAATGGAGAAGTCCCTATGGATATTTTGTTTGTTACCCTATCATCCCATAAAGCAAACTTAAGCTTTGAATCCCAGCTTTTATTTTTTGTCTCCAACTGTTTCCTGATGATCCTGACTAAGCTTTTGTTGGATGACTCAGCCAGGCCATTTCCTTGTGGATAATAGGGGGTGGAATGTACCAGTTGAATTCCCATTGACTCACACATGTTAAATAATTCCCCATCTTTAAAAGATGGTGCATTATCAGTTACCAACCTTACTGGGAAGCCAAACTTGCTAAATATATTCTCATATAAAAATCTCATGATGACTTGATGAGTGACATTCCTGGTGGGTATTGCTTCTATCCATTTGGTAAAGTAATCAGTGGCTACTAAGATCCATTTATGTTGTCCACTGGAAGATGGATTTATTTCACCTATGAAATCCAGACCCCATTGCTCGAAAGGCCCATTCACCACAATAGGCCTAAGGGGTAAGGATTTGAGCTGCTGCTTCCCTATAAATCTTTGGCATTGGCCACAACATCAGCAAAGAGGATTGGCCAATAGTATCCTGCTCTTAAGATCTTGTGGGTTTTGGTTTTCCAATAGTGGTGGCTCCCACATGTACTAGAATGAAAGTGATGCATGACCTGCTATGCTTCCTCTTTATCTAGACACCTTAGCAAAAATCCAGACTAATCTTTCTAGTACAGCAGTTTGTCAATTATGCAAAACTTAACAGATTTTAACTTAAGAGCTCATGCTTGGTTAGGAGTGAGATCAATAGAAACTTCTAATTTTTGCAAAAATTGAATAATACCTGAGTACCACTCACATGAAGATATGTTTTTAGCTACTGATGGAATGTCATTCCGATCTTGATCTACTTCTACCGCTACCACAATCTGCACCTTTGCTGATTTGACACATGTGAAGTTTATTCCCATCAGTTCATAGTTTTCTTTGGTCATGAGTTTGGCTAGACCTAGTCCCTTCACCAGCTTAGTGGGTTTCACCTCTATATCAATCTCAATGAGCTTGGAAATCCACTTAGCTCTCTTCCCATCAATGTCAGGTTGATTCAAAACATCCTTCATAGCAGCTGAAGGGACATATGCAAGGAACTTGGCATGGAGAATGTAAATTCTGAAAGTCTTCAAATATTTTATGAGAGCATAATCCTATTTCTCAATTGTATCATACTTCAGCTTAGTATCTCTCAAGGTTTTGCTGAAGAATGCAATTGGATGATCAAGACCCTCATCATTCTTTTGTAATAGTACAACTACCACTGTGTCCTAGAATGCAAAAGAGAAAATGTAAAAAATCTTGGTGTAGTCAGGACTAATCAGGGTTGGGGCCTCCATGATAGCCTTCTTAATGTCTTCAAAAGACTTTCTTTCTTGGTCAGTCGATTTTATTTCTGCCTCTTTTTTCAGCATGACTGTTATATTCTTTACTACCTCAGAGAATATAGGGATGAATCTCTTGACAAATTTTATCTTGCCTAAAAAGGACTGAATGTCTCTTTTTGACCTCGGTATTGACAGCTTCTGGATAGCTTCCACCTTTACCAGATCGATCTTTACACCTTTAGCTGAGACTATGTGGCCTAGGACTTTTCCTTCACTGAGTGCAAACTAGGAATTATTAGGGTTAAGTGATATTACATACCTTCTGCACTTCAGAAATACCTTCCTTAAATGCTACAAGTGGTCATGATGGCTGTGAGAGTAAATTGTTAGGTCATCCAAATATATGAGCACAAATTTATCTTTTAGCCCTACAAAACCTAGGTCCATGGCTCTCTGAAAAGTATCCCCAACATTCATTAGACCAAATGGAATTTTAACATACATGAAGGTGCCCCAGGGGGTGGTAAAGGTAGTCTTCTCTTGGTCATCAGGGTGCACAACAACTTGGTTGTATCTAGGGAAGCCATCCAGGAAGGACATAACACTAGCCCCTGAAACTTTTTCCAACAGGTGTTCCATCTTGGGCAGTGGATAGTTGTCTTTCTTGGTACACTTGTTCAGATTTCTAAAATCCACACACAACCTAATTTCCCCATTCTTATTCCTTACCACTACTAGGTTTGCAATCCACTTGGAATACCTGAGGGGGATTATGATCTTGGCTTTGAGGAGCTTATGGATTTATTTTTCAATTACTGGTAAAAGGAGAGGACTGATGGATCTCATCTTCTTCTTGAAAGGGATGGTGTCCTTCTCCAAAGGAATCCTACGCTGGATGTTGTTCATGTCATAGGTTTTCAGGTCACTGTACTCCCATGCAAAGACATCAGCAAACTATTTTATTAGGCTGCAAAATTTTGACTTCTGATCAGCAGTCAATTTAGAGGACAGATTTATCAGTTTTGGATGGCTTTGGCTACCTATGTTTTTCTCTTGGACAACAGAATCTAGCTCTTTTTTGGTAGGATTAAAAGGGATGTCATTGTGATCAAACATCTCTTCTAATGGTACTAGACCTCAAGGTATGTAGCTGCTAGGTAATTGGACAATGTTTTGATCAGCCACTTTATCTTTCAAGTTGAGCTGCTTGGATTCCTCCATGTTTAGGTTTTCTTGGTCTATGTGCATATCAGAGAATTCGTCCACTAGTTGAAGGAATTTACTAATCTCTTCATCATTCTCAAACACCTTCCAAAATTTGACATTATTTGGCAGGGAAGGTCTGTACTTAACCTAAACATCATAGCTGAGCTTAGGAGGTAAAGGAGGAATGAACAGACTTGCTGAGACAGCCAGGGAATTAGCCAGGTGATTCAAAGCCCAAGGTATATATGACAGTTCACAAATCATAAAGGAGTCTCTAAGTTTCCATACCTCATCCCTATAGGCCTTTAGTCTGGTGTTTTTTGACTAAAAAGTGTTGTTGACCTGCTGTATAATGAGGTCTGTATCTCCAAAAATCCTCATGCACATGATCCCCATCTCCTTGGCAGCTTTAACTCGTAGTAGCAAGGCTTCATATTTTGTTGTATTGTTAGTGGTTTTAAAATCAATCTTATAAGATAGATGAATGTTTTCCTTAGATGGGGAGATCAATACTACACCTGCACCTGCTGAGATTTGAGTGCTAGCCCCATCAAAATACATGTTCCATATTTCTGTGGTCACTTCTTTGGGCTGTTGACAGGTGGGCTTAGTGAGATGAACTGGTGTTTGCTAAGAATCATCTATTTGCAAAATGCATGACCCAAAATCAGTGTCCACAGCATAGATGGGGTGATTCACTGAATTTCTCTCCTTGCTTATGATGTAGGCCAACTGATTTTCCCGATACAACCCCTTAATATCTCCTCCAAACATGGGGATAGTGGCATATGTAAGATCCATCTGAAGGGTGCCACCTAGCCTTTTTCTCCATGATCGAGACAGCAAGAGACCAACTTTTGGAGGGATATCAGCCACTACAATGTCCATCATGATGCTTTTCGAAGGTAGCTAAGTTAGGTTCACAAGGGGGTCTTTGATGAGTCCCAAGCACTTGATCTTTCTAGATTAAAAGGAGAATAAATCATGGTAAGACTTCGTGATGCTGAGGCCAAGCTCATCCATCACAACCTTTGGCATTAGGTTATGAGAGGCTCCTTAATTTAGCAGACAGTTATGGAGGATTTTATCATGGATATTCAAGGATAAGTAGAAAGGAGGGCATGAGTCCTTTAGGTCTTCGATCATGGGGCCTAGGGTTACAATAGGCTTGTCATCTTCCAGGTTAACAAAGTCAGTGTCAATATGCATCTTTGGATGAAGGGAATTCAGAATGGAAGAATTGAATGCATCATTTTTCATTAGCTCAATTAATGGGAAAGGGATCTTCAATTTTTGAATTTCTGACTCAAGGTTGAAAGAATAATGCAGCTTATCTGGAAACCTCACCTCATGTCCTGGAAATTTGATCTGGACTTGATCAGGAATGGTTGAAGGTGCTGGTTTTTGCAATTCTTTGGATATGACAACCCCTTTCTTTGGTAAAACAATGACCTTCTTGGCTGGTGCAGCAGGCTGCTTGACAAGCCCAACATTCTTTTTGAGAGGGGAAACCAGCCTAGACCTCATATTCTACCCTCCCTGACCATCAACTTGATATACAACATCTTCAGTGATTTGCTCATCAATTAGGGCTTCTTCATATTCTGCATGTGTCAGAAAAGAATAGTCCACCTCATCCTCCATGCAGTGGATGTTGTCTTCAGCTTCTCCTTCTTCTTCAATGAATTCTGGCTCTTCTTCTAGTACAACATTTTGAAATGGAGCTCTTATTCTCTGATCTTCCCCTTGATTCCTATCCCTTCTGAGAATCTGAACTGGGGGGGTTCCTCTTCTATAAGGGGCAAAATTAGGGTTTCGAGGAGCAAAGTCACTTGGCCCTTTACCCCTCCCGAGAATCTGTCCTTGGTCCTTCAATTTAGACATTTGAGCAGTAAGGTTATCTAATAATTTTGTCATTTTTTCAATCTTGTTCTCTAATGAAGAAGACCCAATAGGATCTACTGGCTGCTTCTTCCTGGCTATCTTTCCTTTGACCTTCTAAGATGCCAAAATGTTTGATTCTACCTCTAGGGCAGCATCTTGCATGAGTGATAAGGAGGCAAACCTCCTTTCTCTAAGTAGTAGGTAGAAATCAGAGTCAAAGGAATTTGCATAAGTTATCCTAGCTAAGATATCAGTGGGCTTGATTTCAGTGGGGATCTTGCTGTACATATTGTTGAATCTCTTGGTGAAGTTGGAGACAAACTCCTCGTTTTCTCTTTTTCAGTTTGTTGAACTCTGTGATATAGTAGAGGTGGTATCTCCTTTCTCCCCAATGCTTTAGGAAAATTTCATCTAGGGCCTCAATGCCTGCCACTAATCTAGCAAGCACCTCCTTAAACCATTTCCTAGCCTAACCATCTAGGCTTTGCACAAAAACCCTAGTCCATACATCTTCTTGGTCTATGTTAATATTCTCAACATAGCTATAAAATGCTTCTAGATGTTCTTCAGCTGTGAAATCCCCTTCCCCTATAAACTTAGGCATATAATTGAGGTAATCTCCAGTAGGCATGGTAGAGAGGGGATTTGGAAAATTTAACGGGGCATACCTAGCTACCAAGATCCTTTCCATTTTGGTCAATTGAGGGGTAGCCATATTGGAAATAGGTATGGACAGGGTTGAGGAAGGCAACACTGATGAAGGTACTTGCTGAGAAGGTGGTGGTGGTGTACTTATCCCAGTGGAGTCACCAAGGGTTGGATCTTCATAAGCAGTAGTGCTTGAAAATGCCCAAACCCTAGGATCTTCTAATGTATTTATAAATTCCTGAAAATTAAGTGTTTCAGCAGAAGAAATAATAGCAGAAAAATTTCTTGAAATACCTGATGTGTCTTCATGTGCAGTGTTAGTGGTCTGTCTTAGTAAAGCCCTAGATCTTCTCAAAATTTCTTCTGGATCTGAAACCGGTGTTGCTGGTGGCCCCTTAGGGTTTGCTCTGGTACTTGGTCTTCTTGAAGCCACCTTATTTCAATGGAGTCGCCAGATAAATGATTACAACCAGAATAGTGTCCAAGCTTTGTCTATCATCAAAGCAACGATCTATGTTGTCTCCTAGGGAAGCTAAGCTTTAGTCTCCTCTCCTCGGCAACGCCTCCAATTTGTTATCACTCCAGGAAACTCCTCTAGATTGTATCTCGAGGATGCCTGGTAACTTAAAATGTTTTTAGGGTTTTCTGATATGGATCAAGTCAAGTGATTGATATAACCTTCCACTCTCAATACATGCATGAAACTCACTCAATTACAAGGATATTAGTTACAATTGTTCAGAAGCTGACAACAAGGTGCATGGATGGAGAACTCATCAGGATGGTAGATTTAAATACAAAAAAAATGCATATAAATGGATAAATCATGATAAGGATGGTACTTATAAATCAAATCACATTAACACACCAATAGGATGACAGCTATTAGTTATTAATCAACTTGAAAGTAACATAAATACACATTCAGGCATAAGTGCAGTAAAGACAGAGACGAAGGCTGAACAAATCATAACAAAAGATCTAATATTTAAAAATGAGCAAAATGAGAAGCTAACAATAGTATAGGCTTATAAATCCCTGAATTCGAACCTTTTTTATAAAATCAGTCTTAGGCTTTATAGCCTTTTACAAAATATACAGATCCTAAAACTCGGATTTGTTTTTATAAAAATAAACAAAAGTAACAGTTTTTGCAAATTAGGGTTTGAAACCCTACCTAACTACTTTTATAACCATAACGAAGATTTAGTTCACTGAATGAATATTTAAATAACTGAAGTAATTGCTGGTGATTACTACTGCTAGTCCTCTACCAGTTAAACCATTGATTTCTCTTTGACAGCTAGGGTTGGTGTCCTTTCGTGCTGTTATGTCATAGTGGATCCCACACAGACCCTTTTCTGATGCTTTCCTCAGTGCCTTTTATCTTTAGATTACATCCATGAACCATTTTTAGTTGCCCAAAACCGGTCCCATACACCAAAACTTGCCTTTAAGCCTATATCCGCTTTCAGTGGTTAAGAGGCTAGTCTATCGGAACCGTTAGCTACCGAAAGTGGTGCTTTCGGTGGCTAGTGAACTACCCCAGCATCCGCCTAAGCCATCGAAGCCCTATTTTACAAAAATTATTAGGTTTTTATCAAAATTTTATTTTCAGGACTATTTGCTCAACATTACTCTTCTGCAGGCTTCGTGCTAGGAGTGTTAACAGTTCCTTGGCTAGCTTCAGGAGGCTGGAGACTAACTGTTGCTTTAGCTAGGGTTGATAAGGCAAGGTGGTTGCTAGAGTTTGCTTTGGATTCCTTCATCTGCAACCTTTGGAGCCTATTCTGTAATATCTAGTATTGTCCTTCTGGTATCTTGTGTTCATCCCTTTCAAGAAAATGTATCTTTCTCTCTGCTCCAGGTAGGACTTCTGCAATAGCTTGTTTCTCCTGGTCAATGTCTCATTATTTCTCTTTAGTTCTCTTTCCAATACCTCCATTTCATAAACCTACCTCAGTAGCTTATTGATCTTTTGACTTCTAGGCTTGCTGTAGGAAGCCCTTTCTACTGGTTCCTCTTGCTCATGTGGTGTGGGGGATGGAAATGCTTCCAACACTAGTACAATTTGCAGATCTAGGGCTGCATCCTCTTCTTGTTCTTCCTCAGAATCTGAATAGGGTAGATTTAAGATATTCTCACAATGTGCTTCCTCCTCATGACCCTTCTCACTGAAGTCCAAGTTCCCATTTTCCTTCTTGGTATTGGAAGAGGAGGGAGATTGTTCTATTGCTGCTATTGGGAAAATGGCCCTCCTCCTTCTTCTCCCACTCCTTGGTGTGCTGGATTTCTTAGCAGGAGACTTCCCTTTCTCCTCTAGCTGAAGGCCTGTCTCAAAACCATTCCAGAACATAAAATAAGGCCAATCCATATTTCTTCTCTTCAACAACTCCTGAACCAATAGCTAGATAAGACCATGGTGGGACAACCTACCAGCAATCTTGGATGGCTGGGATTTCACTTGATGTGCCATCTTCCCTAGACTTCTGTGTAAATAAAATGGTAGATAGAGAGGGATTTTACTTGTGAAGTGATTCATGAGGTTGAAATGGTAGATCATTGCTCTATCATATCTCCCATCACATTTTAAATAGACCACAATGGCCTTCAACAGCTGTTGCCAATTCTCTTCTAGCCATGATGATGGAACACTCTTCTTCCATAACATTCCTCCTTGATCAAGCTTATGGTAAGACATGAATTCCACATCTTTTGGTATGGTCATCTTGAACCATTTTTCTCCTGTGGAAGGGAGTTCTGTCACCTTAGTGATTAGTGCTTCAACTATGAGAAACTTCTCTTTTCCTATGACTGCTTTTGAACCATCGAATGAGAGTGAAAAAGCTTCAACTACCTGTTGATGGAAGCTTTGTATTTTTTCATAGAACTTGTAACAACCCACCTCTTGAAAAAGTCTCTAGACCTCTGGATGTGCCTTCTAAGTAACTGATATCACCTAGCTCCTGCTTGAGAGCTGGTCCACTCCTCTTCATCTTGATGGGGGTATCTCCTGGGTACCTGTAAAATAGTTTTTAGTCTTGTATATAGTATGCTTTAGCAGGATACTCTCTCAGAGCTAGTTTTTCTAGTGGAGAAAATGCTAATTTTGAAAATGAAATTAGATGGAGTCTCTTGGCATTGATTATGAGGGTTTTCTGTCATTATGGAGGCTGATGTCACCAAATGATGATAGCAGCTTGATCCTATAGATCTTTTTTCCCAGCTAATCGTAACCAACATCAGCTAGAGTATTCAATGGGATTTCTGATGATCTTTTGGATAGGTGGAGGGAGACTGAGGGTTTCTAGTCAGATCAGTCCTTTGCCAATTGCATAACGACCCTTTTTACTCATTTACTCACGCAGTCATACAGCTCCAGATTTTTTCGATGGTTAATCACGCTAATAAATGATCATTTATCTTGCTGACGGGGTTAGATGTGGTGGTTTCCTAACCATTTTATTATTTTTCCCTTTCGATGGTTAATAACCTCGGGGAGTTTGTCCGCTAGCTGTCGAAAAGCTGAATTTTTATCGCTAACAAAGTGTTGTCTTTCCTCCTTAAGCCTCCGAAACTTTTACCCCGTCATTGTGGTGAACTCCTTCTTTCGGCAGATAATGACCTCGTCAAAAAACCTTTTTAACTGCAGAAAACCTGTCCTTTCGGTGGTTAATGAAATGCCCTAGCTTTCACCTAAACCACCGAAAATGCTTTTCACCCGATGCTTATCTTCCTGCTTTCGGTGGTTAGCATGTGCATTGAATCTTTCTCTAATCTACCAAAAGAAACCCTTTTTGGTGGCTAATGAGTTGTTCTGAGCCTCGCCTAATCCATCGAATGTACCTTTCACAATACTACTCGCTGCTTACTTTCGACGATTAAAACCCTTCTTGTTTCTCTCTCTTTTCTATTGAAAGAGACCCTTTTCGGTGGCTAATGATTTTTCTGTATTCCCGCCTAAGCCACTGAAAGTATTACTTTGACTCTACTTGCTCGGATCGCTTTCGGTGTTTCACCTTTGCCATGCGTTCAACTGTTTAGCCGTCGAAACATAGCTTTTCGGTGGCTAATGAGCTATAATAAGCCTCACCTAAGCCACCGAAAGCTATAACTTTTAAAATTTTCATCCAAATAAAAAACAAAGGCTTTCAAATTGACAGTCATACTCATACCTTTCATTACACAAGTTCGATTTTCCCTACTATCAAAATAAAATTATTTTGGGAGATAACAGCTATCATGTGATTCGAAGCTCCAAAATCTATCAAAAGAGATTTGGACTTCGAAGTGCTTGCCATGATAGCATGACCTCTTTCATGCTGTGGTTCCCGATCTTCTTGATCTCTCCTCTGAAAGATTTCCCAAAAAATTGATGTGATTTTTCTCAAGAAGAGAAGTAGCTTCATCAAGTTTCTTTTTCATGTAGGCATGTTTAGGGTGGAAGCCCTTCCCGCAGTATGAACACTTCACTTTTTCCTTTCCATGATGCCCTTTGTTTTTGTTCTTCTTTGAGCCAGAAGACTCTTCATGCTGGTGGTTTTGAACTTTAGGCTTAGGAGTTTCAAATTTGGTTTTTGGATTCTTCTGTTGCTTTCCTTTACCCTTCAGATCTTTGTGCCCCAAAGCATAGAGGGCTTCATCATGGGAGGATCTGATAATCCCCATCTGGATAAGATTATCATGTTCACTTGTTAGCAACTCAATGAAGGCATTGAGTGAAGGCATCTTCCATCCAAGGGTTGTGAGCTTCCCCGCACAGAATGTAGAGACAAACACCGAATAATCAGCTCCAAGTTTGGAGAGAATGGTGAAGATGAACTGATCATCCTCCTTCTCCACCTTACACTGCTTCAATAGTAAGACAATGTGCTTGAACTTTATGAAAAAATCATTTAAGCTCTCGAAATTGGAAGGTTGGAGAGACATCAACTCGTTTTCAAGTTGGTAAACTCTCAAATCATCCTATTTTCCATACAGGTTGTCCAATTTCTCCCAAATTTCCTTTAGATTCTTCAATCTTGAGAGGTGAAAAAGAAAATCCTTGGAAATAGAGAGGCACAAGAATCAGAATGTTTCATCTTTCTTGTCCAAAAATCTAGCTTTGTCTATCACATGAGTAGGCTCTTCTTCAGTGTCCATAGTGACTCAGTAGAGTCCTCTAGCATGTATCTAGATCTCCATATCTCCTTTCCATGAATGGAAATTTAACAAAGTCAAGAGTTCTATGGAAGAAGCCATCTCAAACTGCTGTAGCGAAGGATTTTCACTTGCTAAAACCTACAAATCACAATAAAAGGGGCACCGGAAGGTCGTACATCCTGCACATTTTAGGCTTTCATCACACCTAGCATAATTGGTCAAGCAAGCTTGATCAACAATTCCTTTACTTGGGGTATTAAAAGCTAAGACTTGGCTTCTGGTGAAGTGCTGGAATTTTGAGCTTTTGCTCAATTTTTCATGCAAGATCTATCAAAAACCATGTTTTTGAGAGATTTGAGCTTCATCCTACTATGAGCTCTAATAACATATTAATCTATCACAGTAATTGAGGGACTAAAGCACAATCTCATAAGAGATTTCAGACAATTAAGCATGAAAATGTCATAATGGTGCTGCAATAGGAGCAATAGCTCTGTATAATCAATAAAGAATGAGTGATACAATACAATGATCATGCAAGGTGCATGAATTGCAAGAAAATTCAAATTCCCAAGGAGGTCATTCGAATTGAATGAATGGGTGTAGCTTAACTGAATGTCAGCCACAATCGGCACACATAGTTAACCATTGAGCTTATCAATAATTGACTCTCACACTAAGTCATAATTGAATTAGAGTAAAATGGATGACTGAGTCTAAATGAAATTAGCGCAGACACTTGTCACTGCATGTCAATCAAGAAGTGGTGGCACATCATTAACTCCAATGAACCCCGATGAGGTTAACTGAATTCAAACTGGTCATCAGAAATGGTTGGAGGTGCCTTAGTTGACTCCAGTTCATAAATAATAATAAAAATAATCAATATAATGAATGGAGGTGCCTTCACCACTTAGCTTAACTTATTGTAACAATCAGTTAGCAATTAGGTGCATTTATGACACTAAGATTGCCCCCAAAATGCTCCCTATTTGAAGGAGGAAGCCCAGTTAGCCTCCCCGAATGAACGAGAAGGCTTAGTTAGCCTCCTTGAATGAAGGTAGGTGTGGGTGTGCTCATGCTGATGTGATAGTGTGCTCATCTGATGCCGATTAAGTCAATTAAACTTAGGATAGTGGTTTAACAAGGCCAAATTGACCAAATTAAGTGTTCATGTTGGGTAAATGTCTCCAACACTTGGAACACAAATTGTCTCCAAAAGTGACTTTACCCTTATTATATTTTAGTGTTGTGAATTTGTTTGGGTCATCAATCATATTTTTTTAACAACCACTGTCCATGTGCCATAGGTTTTGTTTTTCTATTGCACATAGAGCAATCGATTAGAGGACATTTGAGGTCTAAAATGGGCCTCCTAAGGAAAATAATAAAATAATAGTTAAAATAATAAAATAATAGTTATTAATTTTGGAGGAAGAATGAAAAAAACTACTTTTGTGTTCGTATTTTCGTCATATCTCCCTGTGTTTTTACTCAAATTTTGAGCGGGAGAGCTCAATGGATGTGGAATTTAATTTCACATCCAACGCGTACCCACACTGCATACTTTTGACAGACCTCGCTACCCCAAATACAAGAAATACCTAAAAAAATGTGATGATGATGTCATCATCACATTTTTTTAGGTATTTCTTGTTTTTGGGGTAGTGGGGTTCGTCAAAAGTATGCAGTGTGGGTACTCGTTGGATATGAAATTAAATTTTTCATCCAATGAGCTCTCCCGCTTGAAATTTGAGTAAAAACATAGGGAGATATGTGGAAATACAAACAAAAAATAGTTTTCTTTTATGACAAATATGTCAATTCAACCATTATGGTTGACTCATTTTATTGAAATTCTATTGGTTCTTGAATTCCAAGTCACAAAATTTATTGTTGGCGTGTTTTCTTATAAGGCCCATTTTAAACCCCAAATTTTCTCTAATGATGGAAGTTTCCTTCTCTTTCTTTTCCCTCCAATACTTATTTTGTTTTGGGTCTTGAGACTTAAATGCAATAGTCTTCTTTGTAGGAGTCATTAGTTTACAATCTCTTTCCATATGTCCATGGTTATTACATTTGTAACATTCTATGTATTATTTTTGAAGAAGTGTGTTTATTATGATTATTAATCCTCCCCTGTCCAATTTGGTCATATGTATAAATCAGGAGTCATGTCTAAATCGAGAGTCCATCCAGTCTATTTTTAGTCACTAGCACCATTGGGTCCAGTGGCCTAATTTGGGCACATGTTTCAGTTACTAAAGTGTGGGGAACACTAATTAAGGCCTACTGCCACTGATTACACTTGCATGCATTAGTTGAGGAGCCTCCTAAACCAATACCTACAACTTAGGAGTGACTGGGAGTGCCAATACCAACCAAGGTCAGTTGAGTTGAGTTGGTGACTATTCAAGCTAAGTTAGGAGTCAATTACATTCAGTTCTAGTCCTTTACATTTAGTTAGTGCTAGGTTTGCATGGCTACATGCAGGAGGGGCACATTTCTCACCTACCACAGTTAGTTAGCCTTAGTCAACACTGAATGTAACACTTGAGTTGTGTTTCAGAACTCCGATGAACTCCAGTGATGGTTTAGACAAGGTCAGTTAACCATTGAGTCCTCTGATAATGATTTAGACAAGGTCTTAGTTACCTACAGTCAAGTAGAGTGTAATCAATTCAAATTTCCTCATGTGGATTTGAATTGCTTATGATTATTTACCCATTGTACTTCATTTTAATTATTATCTAATTACTTTTTTATTAATGAAAGCATTCACAGTTGCATGCCATTTTTGCATTGTTTCATTCTTTAATAACTAAGTAAATTGTGTGATCTATCTTGTGAGTTGTGTGTTTTTCCACATATCTATATGCTCAATTTAATATGGTATCAGATCCTCGATAGACAAGGCACCTCTCCTCCTTAGATCTCCAGCCGGATCATTTTTTTTTACCAATTTGCTCCATTCCTACTCTGCACCAGAAGTAGAAGGTTTACCACTTAATACCCCAAGTTAAGGAATTGTTGATCAAGCTTGCTTGATCAATTATGTTGGGCGTGATGAAAACCTAAAATGTGCAGGTAGTTGACCTTACTTTGTATGTTTGATTGTGTGACAGGTTATCAACTCTTCTCACAGCATTCCCTACAAGCATCCCTTTCTTCTCACTGCATTCGCTACAGCAACTCAGTACTCCTTACTGCATCCAAAATGACTCATTCAGTAGAGCCTCGCACTCCCTTCAACTATCACCAGTGGAAGGAAGACATGGGGGTACTGCTCCGCACCAAGAAGCTCTTCAGACTCACAAAAGAAATAGAGACAGTGCCAGTTTTGAATCATGATAAAGAAAAGTACTGGAACGGGCTTGATGAAGCTCATGGATACTTATTCTCCTCAATCTCTCGAGATATTCGATTCCACATCCAAGGATTGAACACTCCCAAGGATATTTGGGACAATCTTTCCTCCTTATTTGATAAGTATGATGAGATGAGGATCCATCAGCTAGAAAATGATCTGATCACTCTTAATCCATCCAACTTTGAATCACTGATTGAATTCTTCACAAAGTTCAAGAACCTGATATCTCAATTGAAGCAATGAAAAGTGGAGAAGGATGAATATCAACTCATCCTTTCCATTCTCACAAAGCTCAATGCAGACTATTCAGTCCTTGTATCAACCTTCCAAATAGTAAGGCTCACCACTTCAAATTGGAAGATGCCCACTCTTGATGCCTTCATCCAATCTCTCACTTCTGAGAATGATAAATTGATCCAAATGGGGATCATTCAATCTCCCAAAGATCAAGCTTTATTTTCAAGAGGAGATAAGGTAGTGAATGACAAAGGGAGGAAAATAAATGAGTCTCTTGTGAAGAAAGAGCAGTCAAAGGAGCCCTTAGGTTCAAAGAGAAGAAAGAAGAATGGCAAAGGCAAGGTACTCTACTCTTACTATGGAAGGGGGTTTCATTTAGAAAGCTCCTGTATGAGAAGAAAAATTGATGAAATGACTCTTCTTTTGAAGAAACATAACATTTCTGCACCTGCTAGTACAAGGAAGGATGAATCTAAAGAAGAAGATGAAGAATACCAAAGGAAAGGCCATGCACTGAAGGCTTGCTGCTCATCAGCACATGTCTTCCTCATCGATTATGGAGCTTCCAATCATATGGTTGCATCCAGAGAATCATTCTCTTCTTTTCAGTCCTTTTATGGTCCTAGTATTCAGATGGGCAATAATAGTAAATTTCAAACAAAAGGGAAGGGATCTATCAAAATTGAACATGGAAGATTCAAAGATGTGCTATTTGTTCCCTCCCTGGATTCAAACCTATTGTCTGTCTACCAAATGACCCATACTGGTTCTCCAAAGCGAGTGATCTTTGGTCCTAAATCAGTAGAGATCACAGATATCTCTACTGGGAACATCATAGTGAAAGGTGTTGAAAACCATGCCTCAAAAGCATATGAGTTCTCACATTTCATTCCTCCTTCAGAACTAGTGCACTCTCAGTAGCCACTTGCAAGGGAAGGTAAAATCATTTCATCTTCTTCTTTTGCAGCTTCTACTAGTATTGCAGATCCATTTTATTAGTTTATGAGATTGAGATACAGGGTGATTCAAATCTAGATTCAGTCCCTACTTCCAAACTAGAAGCTAGGAAGATGGCTGAAAAATCACCTGACACTCAGAAAGGAAAGACCCTTGCACTATTCCATGCAATCTTACCTCCTTCAAATATATGCAATAGACTCCCTATAACATGCTACATGGCAAGGGATCAATCTCACTACATTCATAAGAATGGATATGATCATACACCTCTTCATCCAACAAGAGACAAAGGTTGCATTCCTCCTTGCTTCCATCATCAATTTTGGAGAAGAAGGAGAAGTCTACATGTTAGGCCCAAGAATACCTATGCACAACACACCATGCATGCTACTTCACTACCTCACAAAGATAAAGATAGTAGCAACATATTTTCAAGTTTTTCAAACTTGAGACTTGATTCTACTTGCTTAGATAGAGGGGGGGATTTTTTCCCATGTGGTTTTTTCCCTAGCTCCTTGTATTAAGCAGTTACTTTAATTTACTTGATGTAATGGGTGACCTATGTTCTTAGTTACCAGGGCCCACAGATTGTCCAAGTTAGAATTTAGGGGGGTTATTAGGATTATTAATCCGCCCTTGTCCAGTTGGTCGTATTTATAAATTAGGAGTCATGTCTAAATTGGGAGTCCATCTAGTCTATTTTTAGTCACTAGCACCATTGGGTCCACTTGGCCTAATTGGGGCACATGTTTCAATTACTAAAGTGTGGGGAACACTAATTGAGGCCTACTGCCACTGATTGCACTTGCATGCATCAGTTTAGGAGCCTCCTAGACTAATCCCTACAATTTAGGAGCCATTGGGAGTGTTGATACCAACCAAGGTCAATTGAGTTGAGTTTGTGACTAGTTAAGCTAAGTTAGGAGTCAATTACATTCAGTCCTAGTCCTATACATTCAGTTAGCACTAGGTTTGCATGGTTGAAACCCTAAAATCTCAAAGAAAATCTATAAATAGAGTGGTGAGGGTCACTCTCAAAACACTCATCTCCCTATTGTTATGTTTCTCGTGTGAGTGCCTTGAGACCCTTTTCCTCCCAAGCCATTCACCCTCTCTCTTCCATTGCTCCACAAGCCAAAAATCCATCCCATTAACAGGTGCTCCCAAAGCTAGGGCATGGTGGCCCATTTCCACAAAGAAGGTATAACCATGTTTCTTTCATTGTAGTTTTAGTTTTCTAACTTGTTTTGTTTGCAGGTTTATTTACTCATAGTTTGCTGCATGTTCTCCTCTGATTTCTTGCATCCATCTCTTTTGTTTTCTAACCATTTCCTACAGGGTTTCCATGGCTTAAAGATAACGTTTCTTTGCAGTTTTTCTTCCACCCATAGGAAACCTACCCTTCCATCCTATAGATGGAAGGAATTTGTTCCTTCCTGTATCTAGGGTGAAAACCCTACTACAGATTTGGTGACCATACCAGGTCAATCCCACAGGATCCCTGGATTTTTTTTATTCAAGTTTCAATTTTTATTTCTACTTTCTTAATCTAATTTCAATTTCTATTAAATCTAATCTAGATCTTTGCTTTTCTGCATTCACGTTTACAGTTGAGCCTCCTTAAGTCCAAACCAAGCCCGTTCGGCCATAGTACAAGTTATTGTCGGCCTTTCCCAGCTCAGGTTAAAAAAATTCAATTTTTCAGGCCAAGTCACACTTATCGGGCTGAAAGGGACAACCCAGTCACTCATTCAGGCCGAAAAGGTGTGACTTCCCTCTCAAGAGCTAGATCGCACCAGTTTTCTATTTTTGAGCGACCCCCTCTCCTATATTTGGGAAAAATTGGAGACCCCCTCACCACATTGGCCTCGAAAAGGGCAATCTATCTCTTAGATTTGGTTTTTTAAGCTGTCTAGACTATCAGTGCGGCTTAGCAGCCTCTGTCCAATAGTCTATTTTCATTTTCATACAATCTGTGTATATCAATGATAAATTTAACTGGTTAATGGTATAATGAATCTATTTTAAGGCTTGAATAAATTACTGTAGGTTAAATTTCAGTTTTTAATAAAGATTGGAAATTAACACCTTGCCTATCCCTTCCTCCTCTACCCAGTCATCACCCTTCGAGGTATTCTAGGATAAGACAAAGGGTGAAGCTCGTATAGTAATAGGAACTCCACTTGTGATTTTTCAATACCACTAAAAATGGGTGACTTAGAAGGTAGAGGGGGTGGTAGGCCTAGGGGGCCTCATAGAGTTCACGTCCTCCCTGTTGACTGACTTTTCACTCAAAGAGTGACCTGAGTATCTGCATATGGGCTTAGTCCCATTATGTTGAGAGTCCAACACTATTTCCTAGTCGAAGATGAATACATGTGTAAAGAAGTCACCTAGTAAGTCTACCATAGTTTAGATTCATTTATGGCATGTTTTAAATTTTCTGTTCACAATTTACGGGTTTCATAACAACTTAACCATGTTATAAGTTCTGTAATAAACCAAAAAATCTATGCGAAACATTCATAAACCATACAAGCAGCCACAAAGGGAGTAACAGAAATACAATGGACATGCACAGAACCATACCAAATAAGATAACCAAACTCGGTTCATGACGTTGAGCCAACCTTTAAAATTTATTAATTTACACTAATTCAAACACTTGCAGTCTTTGAGGACATAAGTCCCTAGCTGCCTTAACCATGGGAAGTACTTGGGCTCAGCCCATAAACTCATTGTGAGGAGTACCACGGGAAGCCCAAAGTAGCTAGCCACTGAGAGGAATTGCCAAATGAAACGGGCAATGACCCCTACCGATTGACTAGCACTCCCGTGAGGAAATATCCAAGTGCTTTCTCCTGGAAGTCATGGTGGCCAAGTGACCACTTAAAATCCAATAGGAAGCCACTGAAACTAGGGTCCAGAACATCACTACCAGATTTCACCACCTATCTAACAACTAGAAAAAATTGATCCCCCATGCTCTTCTTCACGGCTAAGAGGCGATCCACCACAGTTCGGGTCCTTGAACCAACATATTCGAGACCACTCTTGACGACCCTCTACACTGTCAAAAGGCCACACAACATCTGACTCTTACTCTGAATCATACCAATCTGACCCAATCTGACCCATATTTACACACTGCACCGTCTAGCCCCATGGCTAGTGCAAATCTGGAACCATTTTTTAGACTAATGATTGGAAGTGGACCCATGTCCATACCTCACACCACCACCAACACCCCTATTGGTGGTCCTAGCAATGTGTTGCAGCTACAACTGTTTTTCCCCAAATTTCTTAAATTTTGGTCCCCCCCTCATGATTTAGCACTGTTTTTAATCATTTCGATCCTTGAATTTTTGGGTCATGCTTTAATTTTGGATAATTTCTTGAAGATTACATTTCGTCTTGGTTTTCAGAAATTGCTCATGTTTGAAAATTGTTGTGGGTCACATATTTTAGAGTTTGTTTTGCTAAGTTGAAGATGAATCGGATCAGGTGTTGAAAAGCGTTGTTTCGGAGGTGAAACAGTTTCAATTGTTGCCGAATTTTAAATTTTTTAAAACACTTAGCGATTTTATGTAACCAGAGGTTGTTTTCTGTTTCTCTTCCACCGTTGCGGCTCCCAAATCAACTAGCCACCCAAAGTGAAAAGTGCTCCATCGCCGATGCAGGTCGCATGTCCATAGTCTCTTCCTTTTTCGCCATTGCAGCTCCCAAATCGGCTAAGCACCCGATGTGCAAGCGCCCCGCGTGCCGATGCATATCGGCCTTCTAATCACATGTTTATAACCTTTTTGCTTCCACCGTTGCGGCTCCCAAATCAACTAGCCACCCGAAGTGAAAAGCGCTCCGCCACCGATGCAGGTCACATGTCCGTAGTCTCTTCCTTTTCCACCATTACGGCTGTGCGAAGCACTTGTCTTTCGTTGTCGTTGTCTTTTTGACTTCTGATTTGAAGTTTTCCCACCCATAGCTTAGGTTTTAACTCTTCCAACTTCGACATGCTTAAGTGTTTCGCAGCGCCCATTGCCTGTTAAAGCCCGCTTATGCAGCTGTGGATAAGTCTACCCCGTCGTGTTAGCAGTAATGCAACGCATGATATTTCTTGTTGAGCAGCCGTTTGATTGATAAATTTTAACATTTTGTTTAAAATGAAATCCCAACGAATGATGCACATTGATTAATCGCAAGTGGACTCAAGGGACTGTGGAGGTGACCACGGTGCGAAGGCATAGCTTGACAGTTTTGACAAAGATAAAACTGGAACTGACAGGGTCGCAAGGAGGATAGGCGAAGGAAAAGACAAAATGAATAGCAACAAAGGAACATACCTGAAAGATCTGTCCGTTAATAGTCAGATCATGAATGCGTACAAAAAAAATAAAATAAAATAAAATGAGGATATGAAACACCAGGAGGGACAGAAAGGTCACACGTTTGGGGTGGGGGCAGCCCAAATGATCTGCTATTGTATTTTAAATATCTAAGAGTTAGAAATTACGAGGGATTTTTCCCTCTCAAAAAAATTTTAAACTATTGCTTGTAAGAGGAACTATTTCGTTTTACAAACCAGAGACTGCAAATTTTTCCTGTTGGAGAAAGTGCTATGTGGAATGTATCAATGTGACTAAATGAGCAATGTTTAATGTGAACTATTTTGTTTTCAACTGTGTCTCATTAGCTGTAAGAGAGTTCTAAATTCTTGAACCTGTGCTCTTGTCTGAATGTTCTTCAGTACATTTATTATGTTTTTCCACTATGAGTAATGGGAGTTAATTGTTGATGAGCTATCTTATCAAGTATACTTTTATTCATGTTTATATGTTTGGTTGTAAGAACAGCTATCTGTGATTTTCCATAACACATGGACAATAATGCATTACTCATGAATTAATAACCCGCTCGTTAGAGATAGTTTAGTTAGTATTTATTTTCATGCATATATGATTCAGATGCTTGTGAGTTCTAAGACGAGAGGTAAGAACCTGCGCATCACATTGTGACTACTCTTTGCATCTTTATCACCCTGCATTATTAATTAGGCACATGCATATCATACATTAAGTCAAAAAATACAAAAAACATATGGTGGACCGAGCCGCAACCGGTAAACCCTTTTGTTACTTGACCTACGGTAGCCGAACCGCAAACCGGACGGATTTCCTACACCAAACAGTCACAGGCTAGTTGGGAACATTGACTGGGGAGAATCCCTTGCTATTGTTTCCTGTGAATTTCTAGGCATCAATAGTTTCTAGTGCTAGAAGGAGGGCCACCAGTGCATGGCTGGTCGAGGAAACCCGTTTTCCCGAGATTATTCCACCGGTAATAGTTCTAAAAGAAGTGGGCTTCATAATCCAATTCCGGAAGAAAAGAGTAGAGAACATTTGTTTTCTATTGACAACGAGGTTGTTAATAATCTGAGAAGACACATCAGGGCATATGTGAAGAAGATTGGAGGGTTGTCGATCATCCCTGAATTGCCCAGAAGAGAATATAAAAGGAAGGACCGTCCTATATTGGAAGACTCAGTGCTAGTTGAGGATTGGGAAGAGCTTATAGAAACAGCCGTACAGGAAGTTGTACTGCCTTTGAATCAAGAAGGCCCATATACTCCTCATAGTTCCCCTGCTCACACTCCTATTTTATCACCTCCTCACTCTCCACCCAGACTTATGGCAGGCGTAAATGCCAATCCACCACCCAACCCACCGAATCCACCACCTGCCTGGAGATCCAGATCACCTTTAAACCTAACACCTCCGTTACATGATTTACCTCAATCCTTTGAAAAGATGCTACCCAAATTCGACCCAAGTGAGAAGATACTAGTAGATGATCACCTCCAAAGCTTTTACTTGGCCATAGAAGGGTTAAGGGAGGGGGAGCATGAAGACATAGTTTGCAGACTTTTCCCGCACACCCTTAAAGGAGCTGCAGCATCATGGTATTTTGGGTTGCCTGCAAACTCTATCCCTGATTGGGATACCTTCGAGAGAATCTTCAGAATTAAGTATGCGAATCAAAAGACTCATGCATCCCTCATGAAAGGACTATGTGCCTTAAAGAAAGAGAGAAAGGATAAGGTGCACAGCTTTACTCAAAGATTTGCAGCATACCTCAAGAATTTTTCTGAAGCTGACAAACCTTCAGATAACGTCCTGATTGAATATTATACTTCGGCTTTAGGACCTGAGATGGCCATGTTTTCCAAAATAAAGGCCAAGCCCACATTGGCAGAGATGTATGAGGAGGAAAAAAAGGTAGAGGCTAAAAGAGAAAGTATTGAAGATTATCCAGAACAACTAGGAGAGAAAAGTGTGGGAAGGAAAGCATTGTTGTTCACTAAGCCTAAGGAAGAACAATCACCAGATTTCGAGAGTATGGAAAAAATGATGTAGAAACTTTCCAACAAAATCATAGACTTAGAAAAATAGAAGGAAGCTCAAAAGTTCTACAAGCCCTATTATAAGAAGAGGGAGGATAACAATCAATCCCAACCTCCTCCACACAATTTTGCATCTATGAATTTAACAGAGGTAGGCATGGACAATTTTTGCACTTTCCGTCAACAACCACACTTGGAAAAGAATTGTCCTCAATGGATAAACTCGATGACGTTAGTTATGAATCAACTATTGGATTCTAAATTAACAGAAGATGGAGATGAAGAAAGAAAGGAGAGTACTACTTCAACAAAGGAACAAGAAGAGGAAACCATGGTTCTGTGGAATTCTGTTTCATTATTTGATGCTGAAGAGGAAAAGAATCGGGGCCATAAGGACGTCAAGGAAACCAACGTAACAACAAGGAGCCAAGGGTCAATTAAAGAAGACAATCCCATACTCCCAAATATCAAAAGGCTACAAAAAAATGTTAAGAAATTCCAAAATAATTCCGCAGCTAATAAAATTCCTGAATTCACCATTTCCAGCCAAGATCCTAGGCAGAATGATACGCTCGCCAAGAAAAATGAATAAAAAATGAATGCTGATAAACCGCACCCCATTGAACCGCATATGGATTATGACATCGTGGAAGATATAAAGAAGGTAAAGGCGAATGTTTCACTATTTGAAATGTGTAAAGTGCCACAGCAAAAGGAAAGACTGTTGAAAGCACTTGAAGCATCGGATGAGAGGCTGCCCACTGGAAATCGGCCTAAAGAGGAAGAATAAATCGGAGAAACCAGCATTGGAGGTAAGTCTAAGAGCAAAAATCCACCTTTTCCCCTCACTTTTGAAAATTTTAATCACAACGTACATATTTTCCTGGTAGACTCAGGGGCGTCGGTTAACGTCATGCCAATATAAGTCTGTAAAAAGATAAATGGGCAGCCTAAGCCATCCACATGGAGGGTTTTTCAATTGGACAAGAAGGATGTAAAGGTAATTGGTGAGATGGAGGATGTCCTAGTACGCCTGTCGTCAAATGATAAAGTGTGCCAAGTCATTGATATCGTGGTAGTCGATATACCAGACGCTTATGGGCTTGTCCTTAGCAGAGATTGGTCAGCAAAACTAAACGGATATTTTGCCTCTGATTGGTCACATATGTGGCTGCCGTATAAAGGAAGTCCGAACCAAATTAATATTTTGAGGGGGCCGCACATGAAATACAATGTTACTCGACTTAAGGAGAAGAACGAACCAGTGGATTCTGTGTTGGGAAATTATTTTATTGAGGTGGTTCTAGGAAATTACCAAGTAGAAGAATCCAGTGACATGTCAGACACCTAGCTTGATCTCCTTCGATTCTCACAGGCTGATGAAATCGACTGTAAAATAGTAGACTTAGTGGTAGGAGTAGATTCTCATGCAATAGTTAGTGATTTCTGGACATTGTTTTTTGATGGCTCTAAGACGTTAGAAGGGTTAGGGGCCAGTTGTGTCCTGATTGACCCCAAGAATAATAAGCATTTTCTTTCATGTAGATTAGATTTTTAGTGTACAAATAACACGGCTGAATATGAAGTGTTGGTGCAGGGTTTAAAGAAAGAAATCGAATTAAAGGTAAGTAATCTAAAAGTTTTTGGAGATTCTAAAATAATTGTTAAACAGATCCGGAATCAAATACATTTTGTTTCTCCTCACTTAAAGGCTTATCAAAATGAGGTATGGGACCTACTCAAATGTTTTAACACATTTAATATTATTTCAATTCCAAGACTTAAAAATGCAGCGGCTGACTTGTTAGCCACATCAGCTGCTAGGCTTGTGCCTACTAATAATCGATGCTCCGTTGAATTGCTTTTCATGCCCTCTATCCCTAATATGATTACCAACTTACGAGTGTTCGATGATGATCAGCAGATCATAAAATGCTTAACCAATGACAAGGTATTTAAAGGAGCAATTATAGATGATGAAAAACATTAGGCCGAGCTGAAGTATGATAATTTCATCGCTAAAGGAGTCAGAACCTTAGAAAGAATGTTCAATTTAAATGAAAAGTTCAGAAGACCAGCAAACATGAAGACTCACATCTCATCTCTACAGTACAAGCTGATAAATCTAGGGACTGAGACAAATCCTAAATATGTGAATCTTGGAAAATGTTGTTCACCAGCAGAAAGAGATAAGTTCACTAGTCTTTTTAATCAATATAAAGATGTTTTCTCCTGGACTTACACAGATTTAAATACATATGACACCAGCATCATCCAGCATTTTATCCCAATCAAAGTTAACGTCAAACCTTATCAGCAACCTTTGAGGAAAATGCACCCCAAATTGGAGCCGCTCATTCAGAGTGAAGTTAAGAAATTATTGGATGCTAGAATCATTTTTAAGGTCAGACACTCTGAATGGGTCTCAAATCTGGTGCCAGTAAGGAAAAAGTCTGGAGAGATCAGGCTGTGCATGGATTTCAGTAATTTGAACCACGCTTCAGATAAGGATAACTATCTTGTTCCACCCATGGAACAACTACTACAAATGGTCTCAGGCTCTAAACTATTTTCGCTATTAGACGGTTTCTCAGGCTACAATCAAGTATTAGTAGCGGAAGAAGACAGGTTGAAGACAACGTTCAGGACCAGATGGGGAACTTTCACCTACAAAAGAATTCCCTTTGGGCTTATAAATGCTGGAGCCACGTTCCAGAGGGATTTGGACATAGCGTTCCGTGGTTTGATTGGTCGTAGTATTGTGGTATAACTCGATGATATTACGATATTCTCAAAGAGGAGAGGAGAACACGCGTTCCATCTAAGGTATATTTTTGAACGCTGTAAGTATGGCATCTCACTCAATCCCAAAAAGTGTGTGTTCACTGTCACAGAGGGTAAGTTGCTGGGGCACGTAGTTTCAAAGAAAGGAATATCTATAGATCCGAAAAGGATCAAAGCAATTGAACAGATTCCCTTGCCCCATAATAAAAAAGGGATGCAATCATTTATGGGAACAATAAACTTCATATGAATATTCGTGCCAGATTTTGCCCAGTTGTCAAACCTCTGCAGCAAATGGTGAAGCAAAGCGCACAGTTCAAATGGACTGAGATTGAGAAGAATGCATTCAGCAATATTAAAACTACTGTTGCACACGCACCTTCCCTAAAAAGTCCAGATTTCGATAAATATTTCATTTTGTATACTTTTGCATCTGATGATTCGTTAGCAGCTGTGCTTGCTCAAAAATAAGATGGGGGGGATGAATTCCCAATATCTTTCATGAGCACTGGTCTACAAGGGGCTGAATTAAATAACCCAGCTATTGATAAACAAGCTTATGCAGTATTCAAAGCAGTGAAACAATTCAGGCCCTACATATTAAAAAATCGCACTAAGGTGATCGTCCCATACCCAGCTGTAAGGTCCCTGTTTGTACAGAAGGAATTAGGAGAAAGAAGGGGCAATTGGGTAACAGCTCTTCAAGAGTATGACCTCGAATTCAAGCCAGCTTCTATAGTCAAAGGGCATGGGTTGTGCAGACTAATGGCTGAAAATGGGAACAACGATCAACATGCCTGGGAGGACGAGGCTGAATCACATTTGATGGATGTATGTCCTTTGTTTACGGCTCCTGAATCTTGGTATAGAGACCTCGTGCATTACATGCAGGTGGGGTTGTTTCTAGAACATTGGAATTATAATCAAAGAAGAGCGCTACGTCTCAAATCAGCCTCCTATCAAATTGTTGAAGGAGTATTATTCAGAAAAAAAATTATGACGGCGTTCTTCTTAAATGCTTAGAGAAAGAAGATGCGACGAAAGTAATGACAGAGTTACATGATGGGCCTGTTGGAGGGCATTTTTCAGGAGATACTACAGCTCACAAAGTTCTTAGAGCCGGTTACTATTGGCCCACGCTTTTCAAAGATGCGCATGCCCATGTTAGGAAATGTGACATTTGTCAAAGGTGTAGTGGAAGACAATCTAAAGTCGTCGCACCACTAAAACCTGTAATAATCACAGAACCGTTCGAGCAATGGGGGTTGGATATTATTGGGGAGATAAAGCTGAACTCTTTCCTACAACACAAGTATATTTTGACCGCTACCGATTACTTCACTCGCTAGGTCGAATCCATCCCGCTGCGCAAAATAAATGAGGACGCGGTCATCAGCTTCCTGCAGGACCATATCATGACCAGGTTTGGAGTTCCAGTTTCTGTAGTTTTTGATAATGCTACCTACTTTTCATCGATTAAATTAACTGCTTTCGCTCATGAGAAAGGAATAAAGTTGCATTATTCTGCTAATTACTATCCACAAGGAAATGGCCTGGCTGAGTCTACTAACAAAAATCTGATTAGAATTTTAAAGAAGACTGTGATAGAAAACCAGAGGAGTTGGCACTCAGCGCTACCAAATGCCCTTTGGGCCAATAGAGTCACCCCCAAGTCTTCGATAGGAATGTCTCCGTATACCCTTGTGTATGGTAAAGAAGCCATTCTTCCTCCCAATATCATGCTGCCCTCTTCCATAATAGCTCAAGAATCTAGAGGGTCGGATGATGAAGTTTTGCAAATAAGGATATATAATCTCCTGAAAGCAGAAGAGGCTTGATCTGAAACCAGAAAGTGCTTTAAGCAGCAGCAAGAGGTCATAAAAAGATGGTTCAACAAACATAAGGCAGGAACAAAAGACTTTGAGGTGGGAGATTTGGTTCTCAAGTGGGATCACCCCCATGATGAGAAAGGAAAACACATGAAGTTCCAGCAGTTGTGGGTAGGTCCTTTACAGATTGCAGCGAAACTTGGCCCTTCCACTTATAAGTTACAAGATCTGCAAGGGTGGGAAGAGAACTTACCAGTAAATGGTTTCGTTCTCAAGCCTTATTTTTCCTAAGTTTCATTTGTCTTCTTCTGTCTTGTATATAAATAATCTGGCTTGGCCATTTTTTTTGAGTCTTTGAGTCATGAAGTTTAGTTTTGCCTTAGTTTAAATTTTCTATTTGATTTCAATAAAAGGAAGCAAGCTTTGGTTGCATGGAGAGCATTAGAATTCTGGACTAATTAAAATCCTTGATTATAAGATTGTGTATTATGGTTTTATCTGATAGAATTTCTTCTAGTTTAGCAGTTTTCCTAAATGGCTATGTCTGCATTGAAGTCTTGCTTAATCCCTGTAAAGTAGCTCAAGATTAAAAGGTCTAGAATACTATTTCGAGGCTCCATCCATCTCACACTTTAAAATGTCCTAGGGGGTGACAGCAAAAGACCCATGGAAAGGAAGCAATGTAAACAATATATTATATATAAATGATCCCATGCCAAGAATTGAAAGCCAAAAGGCTAAGAAGAGTCAAAACTCCTAAGAAAGCAATATGTATAAAAAAAAAGTACTAAACCATATGAGTATAAAATTGCCAAAAGTTCTTCTCCGTCTGTGAGCTGAAAATCACACACATCTCTCACACAAAAGGACACTATGGATAGAGGATCCTGAATGAAGAATTTAGAAAGAAAGGCATGAGGAGGACTCAAAAGGACAAAAAGTCCAAAAGCACAAAAGGGTGCAAAATGGCATGGGAATGAGGAACAAATGAATATTTCTGTTTACCATATGTTACGATCCTATGGTGCTCAAGCTGGAAGCCACCCTAAGACAGAGGCAAAAAATGAAACTCATATTCCTGGCCTCGAAAGAGTTATCTTGACTTTGAAATCTTGGTTTCCATTTTCCTAAATTAGACTACCCTCAATGATTAAAAGTACATATATCTGCCATTTGGGAAATCCATACACCTAGAGGAATTCAACATGTTGGTTTTATTGTTAAACAGTCTGTTACTTAAGGAAGAAATTGTCCAGAGATCTAGGTTCACCAGGTAGTCGCCAATTGTTGCAGCTGCAACTGTTTTTCCCCAAATTTCTTAAATTTTGGTCCCCCCCTCATGATTTAGCATTGTTTTTACTCGTTTGGATACTTGAATTTTTGGGTCATGCTTTAATTTTGGATAATTTCTTGAAGATTACATTTCGTCCTGGTTTTCAGAAATTGCTCGTGTTTGAAAATTGTTGTGGGTCGCATATTTTAGAGTTTGTTTTGCTAAGTTGAAGATGAATCGGATCAGGTGTTGAAAAGTGCTGCTTCGGAGGTGAAACAGATTCAATCGTTGCCGAATTTTAAAGTTTTTAAAACACTTAGCGATTTTATGTGACCAGAGGTTGTTGTCTGTTTATCTTCCACCGTTGCGGCTCCCAAATCAACTAGCCACCCGAAATGAAAAGCGGTCCACCGCCGATGCAGGTCGGATGTCCGTAGTCTCTTCCTTTTCCGCCATTGCGGCTCCCAAATAGGCTAAGCACCCGATGTACAAGCACCCCGCCCGCCGATGCATATCAGCCTTCTAATCACATGTTTATAACATTTTTGCTTCCGCCGTTGCGGCTCCCAAATCAACTAGCCACCCGAAGTGAAAAGCGCTCCGCTGCTGATGTAGGTCGCATGTCCGTAGTCTCTTCCTTTTCCACCATTGCGGATGTGCGAAGCACTTGGCTTCCGATGTCTTTGTCTTTCCGACTTGCGATTTGAAGTTTTCCCGCCTGCAGCTTAGGTTTTAACTCTTCCGAATCCGACGTGCTTAAGTGTTTCACAGTGCCCATTGCTTGTTAAATCCCGCCTATGCAGCTGTGGATAAGTATACCCTGTCGTGTTAGCAGTAATGCAATGCATGATCTTTCTTGTTGAGCATCCGTTTGATTGATAGATTTTAATGTTTCGTTTAAAATGCAATCCCAATGAATGATGCACATTGATTAATCGCAGGTGGACTTAAGGGACTGTGGAGGTGACCACGTCATGAAGGCATAGCTTGACAGTTTTAAAAAAGATCAAACTGAAACTGGAAGGGTGACAAGGAGGGTAGGCGAAGGAAAAGACAAAATGAATAGAGAAAAAGGCATAGATCGGAAAGATCTGTCCGTTAATAGTCAGATCATGAATGTGTACAAAAAAAAAATGAGAATATGAAACACCAGGAGGGACGGAAAAGTCACACATTTGTGGGGGGGGCAGCCCAAATGATCTGCTGTTGTAGTTTAAATATATGAGAGTTAGAACTTACGGGGGATTTTTCCCTCTCAAAAAAATTGTAAACTATTGCTTGTAAGAGGAACTATTTCGTTTTACAAACCAGAGACTACAAATATTTCCTGTTGGAGAAAGTGCTATGTGGAATGTATCAATGTGATTAAATGAGCAATGTTGAATGTGAACTATGTCATTTTCAACTGTGTCTCATTAGCTGTAAGAGCGTTCTAACTTCCTGAACCTATGTTCTTGTCTGAATGTTCTTCAGTACATTTATTATGTTTTTCTACTATGAGTAATGGGAGTTAATTGTTGATGAGCTATCTTATCATGTATACTTTTATTCATGTTTATATGTTTGGTTGTAAGAACAACTATCTGTGATTTGCCATAACACATGGACAATAATGAATTACTCATGAATTAATAACCCGCTCATTAGAGATAGTTTAGTTAGTATTTATTTTTGTGCATATATGATTTAGATGCTTGTGAGTTCTAAGACAAGAGGTAAGAACCTGCACATCACATTGTGACTACTCTTTGCATCTTTATCACCCTGCATTGTTAATTAGGCACATGCATATCATACATTAAGTCAAAAAATACAAAAAACATATGGTGGACTGGGCCGCAACCAGTAAACCCTTTTGTTACTTGACCTACGGTAGCCGGACCGCAAACCGGATGGATTCCCTACACCAAACAGTCACGGGCTAGTCGGGAATGTTGACTGGGGAGAATCCCTTGCTATTGTTTCCTGTGAATTTCCAGGCATCAACACAATGTCATGTAGACTGTCATAAGTAAGCTACCTCCACCCATACTTACCATTCAAACCGTCTCACATGTCATGCATGGGGGCAATGGTTAGTCCACTCACACTATCCTGCTTGGCATGCCTGGGGGCGGTGGCCCTTCCACCTAGATGGCCCCTCCTATCACACCTGGGGGCAGTGGCCCATCCATAACTGTGCCACAAGTACCCCCAGTCATGCAAGTACATCATGTTCCTGCAAACTCCACCACCATTTTCGGTCCCTCCCACATCAACCTTGGGTCAAACCTCCCCTTGTTATCAGGAATATTGCACCTTATGCAGACAACAGTTGTTTGTCTGGTCTGAATGGTTTATATCCAAAAGAAATGAGTGAATGACAAAGGATGAATACCTTCCCTAAATACTGTAGACACCTGGAATACTGCTTCGATTGTGAACCTATGTACTTGAAAACATATCAAACATACAAGCACATCAAAGCTTCCAAAAAATCATCTACTTATCCATGCTAGAGACTAAGGAATCTAGCAACATGTACATGTGAATTCAAAACAACAGTAATGTGGGATGGAAATCAGCATTGCATTAAGAATCTATGGAGAAGATTACAATCATTTCCTTAGTGTCGACAAGCCCCTCCATGAGACAAACACTTCATCCCCATAAGCTCCAACTTTTCTCTCTATGCTCTCCAATGATTTGGACTAGGTAGTCAATCCAACAACATAACAATACCTCTATAGTTCTCCCCCTCAACTATGGATATGAACTTGTATTTATAAGGCTCAATGGATAGGAATAGTTGAGAGAATTGTGGGTGAGGTGGCTCAAAGATCCTACCATGGGGGATCTCGAGATCAAGCTAACCCATCATGATAGGGATAAGAGAGGACACGAGGCTCAAGTTCTAGAAGCCTCGAGAAACTTCTCTTTTTCCCATTTTACCCAGGGTACCGCTTTTGTTCCCTTATGACAAAGCGGTTTAGATGAGAACCACTTTAATACCAAAGACCATAGGATGTGGTACTGCTTCTCTATAACAGGATACAAGTGGTACTGAGAAAGGTACTGCTCATAAGCCATACAGTAAGCACGGTGCTAGATTTTTTCAATTATAATTGACAAACAAAGCAAGTTTCCACTCCAAGTGTTGGGGTTAAGAGAAAACATGGGAATTAAGGGTCTCATCACATGATGGTGACAGGATTTAGGTATAGCAAAATTCCCCCCAAAGCATGAGACTTAGAGGGATATGATAAGAGAGAGATTTGAGAGAACAAGTTGTCACATCGAGGTGAAAATGTCATCTCGATCAAAGAATGTCGTCGAGTAGGCATCTATAGTACATTAATACTTTTGACTCATAGACAAATGTAACCAACTCATGGCTACAGACCAATACAAGGCAGATCCATGAGAGGAATAAATAATCATGGATACGAGAATACAACATAGATCCATGTGATAGAGGACTCAAACTTGAACATAGCTACCAGACATACAATGTATATCTATGTCATACAGACGCAAATTTGAGCATAGCCACGACCATACAAATGTGGATCCAAGCTAGATATACAAAACTCCATCACAACCTAGGGAAAGAAATGAGCACTAAAAAAATACCCAGGGTCTTTGTCTCATCTTCCACAAAGTACGATTCTATCCATGTGATTACAATGATCTAAAGTCGAACATGGTAGAAACCACTTGATTGCTAACCAATGATGTGAACTGTTAACAAGTGCGAGGGAGATCACCATTGATGTCAATGATTCCCAAGGTACCCTAGTACAATCTACTAAGTGTGAATAGATGTCTTGATGTGGAAAAACCAGTCCATTCCATCGATCAAAGGTCAATGATGTGAACCTATGTCAAGTGCAAGAGAATCTGTCATTAAGGCATACAGATCTCAAGGTACTAAGTTTTTTTTCTAAGACTATTTCTCGGATGATGAGCTAATGTCGACGGGAATAGTCTCGTCAAAGGAGGTCCATGATGAGTCCCACATCGATGACACAAAACTCGAAACATATTTCTAGAATGATGTGAATGTAGTAACCATAATACTGACTCAAAAGTACTGACATAGAGATTGTTTTGACCGCAGAGGTAAAACTTCTTCAACTTCCCTTTGAACATAGAGCGGCATGACAAAAGAATTGGCAACATGACTAAACCAGACAAACACATAGTGCAATGATGGACAATGAATTATTTTGAAAGACTCAAAGGAGTGGCATGACTCATGAAAGTGGATTGTCATGGAGATCAGCTGAATACCCAATTCACTGAAATGATATGCAAACAAGTGCCATGTTCAAAGGTAACGACAAACTACTGCCATTTGTTTGCAAAAATGATTCCCTTCCCATTTTCCCTATCATGATTGATGAGTGCCTCTTTTTGGTTTGATGAGTTCAAAGAGGGTAACAAACACTCATTATAGCTCGTCCAAAGATAATTCCAAACTCATATGTTTTACGGGGGGTTCGTCCCCAAAAAAGGGTCTTTCAATGTTTAATTTAACGAGTCCAATGAAAGAAAACTAGGTATTGTTCATGTTTAGAGAGTTTGAATGACCACGAAAGAAGACTCCATAGGGTCTTTTTTTGTAAAATAGTTCACCTAAACCAAAAAAGTGATAACCTATCGTTAGATGAATGACTCTTCAAATGCTTTAACGAGCGTGAAGAAGACAAGATCACTCGACAATCTTTTCGTATTTTAGGAGCCCAAAAAGAGTTTAAAGAAGACTCCACTAGGTCTCTTTTCATGATGAGATATTTTACAATCCTGAAAAGAATCAGAAACGGACTCGAAACTTTGATGCTAAGTTTCGAGAGAAAGACCAAAGTGTCGCAATAAATGCTCAAAAGACTTTTTCCGTTTTATGGTAGTATGAAAAAGTAAAAAACAAACTCCCAAAACTTTACTACTACTACTCTTCTATCCTGCAATGACTCAAAAACAAGTGTTAAATGCCCCAATAACTGACATTAGAGGATTATGACTGATAGAAAACGATTTTAAAACAAAACTATAGCATGTAAAACCCTAAAATGTATATAAAAGTCATGTAAATAGTAAAAAATCAAAACATTTTACTATTTACACATAGTGGAGAACCTTTGGAGCATTTTCTTAGATACATTTTTAGTAGCTAATATCAGGAGCATACACCATCAGATTCATGCACCGTTAGTTCCAGGTAATAGCCTAGACCCTACTCTTTCATTTCATGCCTTCAATTTTGATTTTTAATGGTGTTTTTGGCTTATATGGCAAGCCCTAAAATCATGGAAGCGGGCATCGCTCTTATTCCTTGCAGGATAAGTGGTACCCCACTAGAACCACGCCAAAAACATACCGCATAGGCAGTGACACCGCTTGTCCTCAATGGGACACAGGCGTTGCCGACCGTGGAGAAATATAAATGGTTGCACAAGAAAAAATAGCCTATTTTTATTGATTTGAATGATTGGGAATGCTTCTAATAAGTCTTGTGATGGTTTTTGACAGGTTCTTGTAGATAAAAAATGGTCATAGGGAAAGAGAAGCAAAATGATAACAACGGTTCCTTCACCAAATGAAATGCAGGTTGCATAGCCGCATTGAGAGACTGCGGACTCTTGAAGTTCTTCTGCACACCCAGTATGGTATCACATGAGCGACTACTAGAGCATATACACCGGATGTGGAATCTGGAGCAACAATATTTCAAGGTTGGTGCTCACATATTAACAGTTGAGGTAAAGGAAATCTACTTCCTGACTGACCTTTCGAGACGGGGTGATCCCATCTTCCTGACTGGTTCCCGTGGGAGGGACATTACTACTCAGGAGCTCATAGATAGTCACTACATTCCTAGGACCAAGACATCTGGGAAGAAAATTCCCACAAAAGTAGTGATAGATGGCTCTCTATGGACCGTGTTGTTTACCATGTAGAGAGTGGTGGTAAGCCAAGGAGTACACCAGGCATCTAGAGCGCATATGCTCTATGCCCTCAAGGCCATGGAGCCTACAGTCTTTAACTAGGCGGAAGCCCTACTTCCGATCTTCAAGGATCAGCTGACCAAGTGTCGACAGGGGGAGCTGAAGCAATTTGGTTTCAGTTCCATTTTAGCTTGTTTCTTTTTCAAGAGGGTCCCATAGATGAGACCCTAGGTGTTTTTTACAGAGTTGAGGGCATGGGACCCTCACATGCAGAGGTGGGTCTGGATTATGGCCCGTACTGGAGAGGGTAGAGGGAAGGTAAAGTTCGGTGACCCGTTCTTTTAATGGTTGAGAGATCAGCTCCTTGTGGTGGAGGACTATGCATATGCAGGCATTAACTTTAGTGGTGACCCTAACCTACTGCTCCCACCTGGTGGACAGTGGGCTGACATCGGTAAGAAACAAAAGACCCTAAAATGGAAATAGTGTTTTTATGTTTTTTGATGTTTTATATTTTTTATGTTTAGTAATGAGACTTGAATGTTTTCATGTAGACGTCGAAGTAGCACGACCTGGGGAAGCCTCACCTCTGCACAGGCAAGTCAGAGCCCTTTTTGTACCACAGGGTGACGATGTGATAGAGGAGTTAGAGGAGAACCTAGAGAGGTTGACTCTAGACATCCATGATGCTTCTATTAATGGCCTCCCACTGAGGTATCATAGGCCTACAGTGGGAGTACCAGGTCGCTTTAGTAGACTGCTATGTAGAGTAGCCCGGGCAATGATGTGTTACCATGAGAATCATTAGATGATGAGTGCATGATGTATCCACTAAAATCTAATAGCTTCATGATTTTTGTATGGTGATTTTTTACCTGAAAACCTACGCGCTTTAGATGAGATCTCGTGACCTTTTTTTGTAAAACATGTTCATATATATATATATACACAGACTTTTACTTGGTGTTTATACGTCTCAAATGGTGAATGTATTTTACATGAATTTTATGTGTCTTTAATAGTTTATTTACAATGAACCATGTTTGATTATCATGTCATGAATGGGAAATATGCCAATCTAGGATGTAATTAGCCAATGAGTCAGCAACTACATTATGTTCTCTATGGATATGCCTATAGGTGATAGGTTCAAATGACCTTTCTAACAAACCTACCCTCTATAAGAGACAAAGAATAATAGGATTCGTAATGGTATAAACATGGTTTAGATGACAAACCACAAGTTGTGAGTCCATTAAGACTACCAAGTTGCAAACATCTTGGGAGGCAGCTTCAGTCAGAAGATCTATGACTACTCAATACTCGATGATATTTTTGGTAGCGGGACCAATACAAACTGCTCCTAAATTGACCAAAGTGTAAGCTAGGGAATAAAGAACCCAAGCAGCTGACTCAAGATTCAAGGTGTGGCGGCAAGCATGATCAGCAAAGCCATAGAAAGCCATCTACTCTGCATGACCAAAACATGGTTTAAATAGATACAGACACTAAACTCAAAACCATATTGAAAACAGTTAAGCACACTGAAAGTTAAGTAATATACATATATACAAGATACTATCCAACAGAGATCTAGGCATAGTACCTCTTCAGGTACAACCCATTGTAAGGTTGTCCTAAAGGGATTCCATCGTAGTCTATGAGCTCGTAGGCCACTTTCTCTAAAAATTTGGAAATAACGAAAGGACTGTACCACATGGATTCGAAATTTCCTTTCCCTAGTTTGTCATATCTCTGATCATAAGTCAAAACTAGGCCACCCTCGTTAAAGGCACGAGGTTGGACAGACTTGTCATACTACGCCTTAATGCATTTCGTGTGTGCCTCATTAGCCAAGGCATCATCTCTCCTAGTTTCGTCAAGGTTGTTCAAATACAAAAATCTCTCTTCCTCTGCAGAAGTGTATGGGAGAAGTTCGACAACAAGTTTCAAATATGGAATCTAACATTGAATTGACAAGACAGCTTCGAGTCCATAGACAAGCTGGAAAGGTGTGAAACTAGTAGCTTTTTTCACCAAAGTTCTATAAGCCCAAAGAGTGGAGAAAAGGATATGGTGCTATTTGGATTTATGGTCTCCAACCATCTGACGAAGCATCATTTTCAAAACTTTGTTAATGGCCTCTACCTAACCATTAGCTTGCAGATAATAGGGCATAGAGTTTTCATGATGAAAACCTAGCTTGGCATTTAGTTCCTCCATCATTTGATTATGGAAATGTGATCCGTGATCAGTAACTATGGACTGCAGGACTCCGAATCTAGCTATCACATGATTGAACAGGAAGAGAGCAACAGTCTTATCGTCTTCTGCATAAGTAGGAATGGACTCAACCCACTTTGTAAAATAGTCAATGGCTACGATGATGTAACCATGCCCCCTGGCTGAGGTAGGCTTACAATGCATATAATCAATCCCCCATTTGGAAAATGGGCCAAGAGTAATGATGGGCAGTAGCGGAGCAGGATGAGTGTGCTTTTTTAGATAAAAATGTTGATAGGATGGGCATTTCTTGAAATCCTCATGACAATATGTAAAGACTGAACGACAGAAATAGCTAGCGCAAAGGATTTTCTAGGCTGTAGCCATCCCAGATAAATGACCGCCACGTGCTCCAAATAGGAAATCATTCAACACTTGTTCAACATCCTCATAGGTAAGGAATCTCTAGAGAACAGGATCAATACCATGCCTATACAAAGTTTCATTTAAGATGAGGTAGTGTTTTGCGTGGTGACGGATATGGTGGTGATCGTCACGGGATATATTTGGTAGAAATATTTGTGTTTGGAGATAAATGAGCAAATCTCCATACCATGGGTCAGTAGTGCTTATCAGGAACATGAATTCATCCGAAAATGAATCAATGGGCTCATATTACGTCGAAGCACATGGAAGATCACACATGAGCTTGGCAAAGATCAAGGATTTCTTTGATGTGGATTTGGCAAATTCTAGATCAAACTCTTGTAGTATGAATATCCATTAGGAGTACTTGCCCCTGAGCACCTGATGAGTCAGGATGTAATACATAGGGTTCTGGTCCGCCAATACGGTGGTTGTGCAGAGCAAAATGTAGTGACAAAATTTTTGAATAGCAATGACCGTGGCCAAGGTTAATTTATCCATGTGTGAATATCAGGTTTTGGAATCCATAAGATTCTTACTAGCATAGTAGATCACATGCTCCTGACCGTCGGGATTTTCCTGCACCAAAACCATAGCGATGGTAGTAGTGGAAGTAGCAATATATAAGAGAAAATTCTTTGAATAATCTGGGGGGTGTATCATGGGTGAATGAGTCAGAGCGTGTTTGAGATTATCAAAGGCTCGTTGGGCTTGGTCATCCCAATAGAACAGAGTGTCCTTCTTAAGGAGATGCATGCAACCGTGTTTTTTCTCTACAAAATTAAAAATGAAACGGCGAAGAAAGTATTCCTTCCCTTGCAAACTTTGGAGTTCTAGAAGGTTGGTTGGGGCTGGTAGAGCTATAATGGTGGCAATTTTCAATGGATCTATCCGGATGCCATCTTTAGAAACCACAAAACCTAACAGGTGTCCCGTATCAATGTAGAAAACACATTTATGAGGATTGAGTTGTATATTATAATGACAACATCTCAGGAAAATGTCTCTAAGATGACGAGGATGGTTGTACCGTCGCTGTGAATGAGCAGGGAAGTCATCAAGGTATGGTTCAACAATATGTTTTATATCGTGAAACACATAGGACATAGCATGCTGGAAAGTGGCTCCAACATTTTTTAGTCCAAATGGTAACTTCCTATATGCAAAGGTTCCCTATGGGAAAATGAATGCCATCTTGTGTTGATCGGTGGGTAAAATCTCAATCTGATTATAACCCAAAAAGCCATCCATAAATGAGAAGATGACACTTCCAGCACAGTTGTCGATAATCTGGTTGATATGCAGAGTAGGAAAGTTGTCTTTGGGATAATCTTTGTTCAAATATCTAAAATCGATGCAGACTTTAATGGTGCCCTGCCTTTTTATGAGAGGGACGACGTTTGATACCCATTATGTCAGGGGTATGGGATAAATAAACCCAACTTTGAGAAGTTTCTCTATTTCATCTTTAATAGTTGTGGCCTTCCATGGATGGACTTGCCTTAGTTTTTGCCTCATAGGTTTACCAGTGGGATAGGTTTTTATTTCATGGACCACAATGGATGGGTCTATCCTCGACATTTATTCATAAGACCAAGAAAAAGTATCACGGAATTCCCTGAAAAGTACTCTGTATGCTTCAGATTCTTCTACTGAGTAGTTCTTCCCAACATGAACATGCTCAATGGTACCAAGATTGGCTGATATGTCAATTGGATTTGTTTGAGTAATGTTGCATAGGTTTCCTTCAGAATCTATGTCTTGCAACAATATAGGATTTTGAGGTTTTTTGACAATATCAATGGAAACCAGGGATGCAAAGTCATGGTCTACCGAACTAGTGTTGGGGAGGAACGAGGATCTATGATGGTGATCCCTCCCAGATAGGCTCATTCATACTCATGATATCCATAATGAACTCATCAGAAGGAAAAGTCTCGGACAGATAATACAAGATAGGAAGAGAGGGTTCTAACTACTAGGGTAGGTGGTAAGGGTCTGAAGCCACCAGATGAAGTTCATCAGTGTGGTCATCGGAAAGGGTTTGAATGATGTTGTACATTTCTTCATGTTAGAAAATAGGACCGTAGAGCAATAATAGATATACAGTTAAATCAATAAATAAGATGCAAAAAACACATTAAAACATTACAGAGAGACACAAATATAATGTGGTTTACCCAAACGATGGGCTACATCCATAAAGAAATTGCCAATCCTTTTATTACAGTACAGAAAGATGAAGGGATATGCCCTGCAGCAAAACCGTTGCACTTCCTCTTCACACTCTCATAGTCTCTCTTCCAATACAATACAATACCATACATAGTCGTGTTACAATGCTTTCTTTTATAGGGGAAATACCATGGGAAAATACTACGGTTAACCCAATACCATGGATCCGCAAAACTGTTGGCCAACCCAAGGTAGGGGTGTTAGGATTATTAATCCTCCCTTGTCCAAATTTGGTCATATGTCTAAATTGAGAGTCCATCCAGTCTATTTATAGTCATTAGCACCATTGGTTAAACTTGACCTAATTGGGGCACATGTTTCAGTTACCAAAGTGTGGGGAACACTAATTGAGGCTCACTGCCACTTATTGCACTTGATTGCATAAGTTTAGGAGTCTCCTAGATCAATTCCTACAATTTAGGAAGCAACTAGGAGTGCTGAAACCAACCAAGGTCAGTTCACTTCAGTTAATGACTAGTCAAGCCAAGTTAGGAGTCAGTTACATTCAGTTCTATCCCTCTACATTCAGTTAGCGCTAGGTTTAATTGATTGCACACATGTGGGATGCATTTCTCACCTACCACATTCAGTTAACCATTATTTAATACTAAATGTAACACTTGGTTGTGTTTTAGAACTCCGGTTATGATTTAGACAAGGACAGTTAACTACTGGGTCCTCCGATTGTGATTTAGACAAGTCTTGGTTACCTATAGTCAAGTAGAGTCTAATCAATTCAAACTTCCTCATGTGGATTCGAATTTCTTGTGGCTATTAAATCCATTTTACATTATTGTAATTATCATCTGGATTACTTTTTTGATTAATGAAAGCATTCATAGCTGCAAGCCTTTTACACTGTTTCATTCTTCAATGGCTGAGTAAATTGTGAGATATTCTTTGTGAGTTGTGTGTTTCTCGATATATCTATATGCTCAAATTTAACATGGTATCAGAGCTTCGACGGACAAGGCACTTCTCCTCCTCGGATCTCCTACTAGATCATTTTTTTTGTTTTGCAGGTACAACTTCGAAATGGATTCATCAGTTCCTCTTCTCACCTGATCCTCAGACTATTTTGAATGGAGGGTGAAGATGAATATATGTCTGAGAAGACAAAAAATATTTTCGGTGTCTATTGGACTCTGTAGAGATTCTTTTTAGAGTGATAATGACTGGCTAAAAGCAAAGGATAAAGCTTTTGAAATAATGGAACTGGCTCTTTCTCCTAGCATGCACTACCACAGTAGATCTATTAAAGATCCACAGGAACTCTGGGAAAGATTGGACAGAACCTTTGGAAGCACATGGAGCATCCTTGATCCAAAAATCTTGGCCTCCACTCTCTCTGATGAAGTTGTTCAAGATGAAGAAGAAGTAGAAGCTTCTACACAGTCAATTTGAATTGAAGACAGTCTCCATGCAGTGACTCCTTCTCCTGATGCTCCGGAAGTTCATGAGATATATAATATCTCATATTCTAATATTGCTTAAATATAAGAAGACATTCAAATCTCTGATATTGAAGAAAAATTCTGCTGCACTTCCATGCAAACATTCACCGGTGATTTTCCTTTAAATTCTGTGCAAAATTTACCAGTAATTGCTTCCAAAAGTGAAGAGAAATTTGATTTTTTTCCCTCTAATGTTGTTTCCGGTGTGCAAATATGTGATACCTTGGATATTTTGGAAGAAATATCAGATTACCAGAGTGATCCATTCACTCCCCATGATCTAGTTTTTCCAGCAAATTCCTGCAGGATTGCATGCACCAAAATTCAAAATTTTGAAGCAGAAGAAAGCCGTGCATCGACCATCACGGTTAACCATTTATTTGAATCTGATATTAACCTTATTGGATCTGATATGATCTTATTTAGATGTTATCTTATATTTCTTGGTTTAATATATCAAATTCATAATCTTTCAGTACCGCTTGTAGCTGTTCTCATCAATGGTGTGAAGAAACAAGTACCGCAAGTCTCCTACAAAACTACTGCTGGGGATTTGATTCCATTTCACAGTTTTGGATCTGTTTTGAACCTGCTTAGATCTGATTTACTTTATTATCTGATATTATTTGGTTCATATTTTAAAATTCAAAAGCATTCAGTCATGCTTGTAGCTGCTCTGACCAATTCCGGTGTGAAAAATCAAGTATCTCACTTTCTCTTCAAAACTGCTGATGGGGATTTGGTGTTAGTTTCCTCATATGAGGTTGCTGATATTTTATTATGTGATTCATTATCTATTTCAGAAGCTATATCAGACTATGGAGCTCCAGCATTCACTCTCAACAGTCCCAGTGCTTCTCTACCATTGATCACATGCTCATCTTCTCACAGAACTAGTAAAGAGGAAGATTCTATGCATCCGCCTGGACACCTGCTCCTAACACTTGGGGATGTTCTTACCACTCATGGTTTTCTGTTAGTGGCTGCAACATATCAGTTTCTTGAGTGTTCTTCACATTCTCTGAATTCTCAAGAACCTTTCCTCACTTTTCAGTTGACTTCAGTTGCTCTACATGGGTCCAGTCTTCATCCGGCAGCTGTCTATATTTCTGATTTAGTTGAGCATATCATTCTTCTTCCAAAGAGGAATATTCCTCTAGAAATAATGATGGAGAGGTTCAAATTCCAGGCCCCAGGATACCTGTGCACAGAAGAACCAGATTGATCCGGATTCTACCTGCTTAATTAGAAGGGGGGTTTTTTTCCCATGTGGTTTTTCCCCAAGCACCTTATCTTTGAGCAGTTACTTTACTTTACTTGATGTAATGGGTGACCTATGGTCTTAGTTACCAAGGCCCACAGTTTGTCCAAGTTAGCATTTAGGGGGGGTGTTAGGATTATTAATCCTCCCTTGTCCAAATTTGGTCATATGTCTAAATCGGGAGTCCATCCAGTCTATTTATAGTCATTAGCACCATTGGTTAAACTTGACCTAATTGGGGCACATGTTTCAGTTACCAAAAGTGTGGGGAACACTAATTGAGGCTCACTACCACTTATTACACTTGCTTGTATAAGTTTAGGAGTCTCCTAGATCAATTCCTACAATTTAGGAAGCAACTGGGAGTGCCGAAACCAACCAAGTTCAGTTCACTTCAGTTAATGACTAGTCAAGCCAAGTTAGGAGTTAGTTACATTCAGTTCTAGCCCTCTACATTCAGTTAGTGCTAGGTTTAATTGATTGCACACATGTGGGGCGCATTTCTCACCTAACACAGTCAGTTAACCATTATTTAATACTAAATGTAACACTTGGTTGTGTTTTAGAACTCCGGTTATGATTTAGACAAGGACAGTTAACTACTGGGTCCTCCGATTGTGATTTAGACAAGTCTTGGTTACCTACAGTCAAGTAGAGTCTAATCAATTCGAACTTCCTCATGTGGATTTGAATTGCTTGTGGCTATTAAAGCCATTTTACATTATTGTAATTATCATCTGGATTACTTTTTTGATTAATGAAAGCATTCACAGCTGCAAGCCTTTTGCACTGTTTCATTCTTCAATGGCTGAGTAAATTGTGAGATCTTCTTTGTGAGTTGTGTGTTTGTCTATAGATCTATATGCTCAAATTTAACAAGGGGGAATGAGTGTACAGTACTCCTGGGTTACAATCACAACTGAATAATATCTTTGAATCTGGAAGATTAGGCTCCACAACCAACACTACTGAACGAGGTGGACTCAAATATTTGTTTTCCCTTTGGATCATAATCAAATGACAAAATCATATTTGTTGTTGTTGTGTCTGTGTTAGGAGGAGTGGACGAAAAAATATCCATAAGGGATGAATCCTTCGACATGCCTACCCCAATTGAGTGGTAAGGAGGAGGGGACTGGCCTAACATAGGGTTGTTATTAGCCGTAGAGGTAGTAACATCCAGCATACAGAAATCAAGATGTTCAATGGTGACAATTCTCCCTATATGTGGAAATTAGACAATTTGAAATACCGTCAAAGCGACAGCAGTCATGGCGTAAAACCAATTTCTTCCTAGAAGGAGGTTGCAATCTAATGGAGCGTTGACTACTTCTACTTGAGTAGAAACATATTTGGCCCCAAGCTCGACTGAAAGGGCTGGTATGAGACCATAGGGATAGAAACCTCATCCATCAAAGGATTTCAGAGTCGTAGGTGATGTTACAAGCTCGGGAGAGCCAATGGATTTCCAACAGGACAAGGACAAAACCAAAGTTGAAGCTCTTTCATCTAAGATAGTTCTAAAGACCTTCTTTCAGTCTACTTTTGTTATGATTTGGAAAGTGATTTTGTGAGGTAGTCTAGAATTATAGTTCTCGACATTGAAATGAATCAAATTAGTATTGTCTGGGTCTAGAGCTCCTAACGCAGTTAACAAGTTTTTGCGTTGTGTAGGACAGTTTTGGAGTACTTCCAAGGTAGACATTGCACATGGTGCCTGAGTGAGGTATTCAACAACATTATAAAATTGAGTATCTCGGGAATTAGGGTTAAAAATAGCATTCCAAAGAGTACTCTTGGGTGGATGCAAAACCATGTCGAGAGTAGGATTCTCTATGGTTAGGGGAACAATAGATGAGGATTCGAGAGAACCAGTGGAAGGAGCTTTTCCTGAAGAAGAATTGTCTTCTTTCTTATCGACAGGTTTGTCATAATTATGAATTCAAGTTTGCAAACTAATAGTATTCAAGGACATCTTACAAATTTGCTCTGAAGAACTAGATTTCCCCTGATTAGACATGTGGTTTATCAGTTGTTGTTGAGAGGGAAAAGGATCCGTGAGAACAACGAGTGCGGGATTTGTTTTCAAAAATTGGGTGATTTCATCCCAACGAGGACACTCTTTTGTGAAATGGTCACCTTCGCATAGCAGACATGGATATTTTTCTTTTCTTTTCCCTTTATCATTATCGTTGGTGCTTGGTTTTGGATTCTCCTATTGGTTTATAGGTTTTTTGTTTTTAGCTTTACCTTTCATTTTATTGTTGCTGGGCATTTGAATACTCTTAATAGAATTGACCTTGGTGAAAACCTTGGGAGTTGAAGGAGTCACGAGTGGGAGTCTGGGGTTGCTTTGCAGGTTTTGCTGCTGATGGGGACTGGATTGAACCAACAATCCCATCAACAGGGACTTTTGCTGGTGGCTTAGCAGGATCGGTGCTTGGGCGAGGAGCTTGAGGGATTAAGTCATACAAAGTTACATAATAGGAATAGACCAAGTCCATATATTGGGCTCGACTAATGACTTGCTCTTCAGTGACAACACCTCCCATAGCCACATCTCAGGAAAGTGGAGGCAACAAAGATTTAGTAAACCAATCAGCTAACAATTGATCTGGGATGTGGGCCTTAATAAGTCATCTCCGCCTTCTGCACTCATGGATATGATCGGATATGTGGGTGTAGATGTTCTATCACATAGAAGTTAAGAGATAATTTCCCATTTCATAATGGATAGGGAGCTAAAAGTGCGTAAGAAATACAGTTTCCAATGAGCCAAAATACACAAATGAATGTTGCGGAAGTTCAATGTACCATTTCGCGGCTGTACCAGTCAAAGTTCGTTGAAAGAGTTTTAAACGACTGAATCATCCATAAGGGAGTTTGAATAAAACCACAAATGGAATGTGATGACATGGTTTTAGGGATCATCTCCCTACTTCCCATCGAACTTTGGAATGTCCGATGGTAACTTTACCGAAATGGGAGGCCACGAGGGGTTATGTCGAATGGGATCATTAATCATCTTGGACAAATCATGCAAGTCCAAGGTTGCTAGGAAAGGTAATTGATGATTAGGTTGCACATACTGGTAATATTGATATGGCATATAAGTACCAATAGGACCATAATTAGACTAATAAACAGGTTGTTGTGATGAAGAACTATTGGAAGATCCTCCCGCAGGGGGTTGATTTCTAGGATTAGGACCGTTAGGACTGTCAAGGCCTTCAGGAGGAGGACCACCAGGGCCTCTGGGACCACCAATACCATTGGGACCACCAGGAGGGGGACCACCAGGACCACCTAGACCACCAGGAGGGGGACCACCAGACCCTCCAAGACCCTTGGGAGGTAAACCTCCAAAGCCTCCAGAACCACTAGGAGGAGGGCCACCAGACCGTCTAGGACCATTAGGAGAGAAGCCACTAGGTACCCTAGGACCACTAGGATCATAAGGAGGAAAGCCACCGGGCCCTCCAGGACCATTAGGCCCCCCAAGGGGAGGAATTTCATAAGGTGGTCCTCCGACACCCTTTTTAGTATGTATAGGTATCCCCCCAATAACTGGCATGTAGGACCAGTTAGGTTGTCCCCATGGTGTGAAAGTATTACTAGGATATGGAATTCCAGTATAAGGCATTTCTGTAGGGTTGGGTGGATAATTAATTTTTCCTACAGGTACTTGATTTTTTGTGTAACCATAACCCCAAGAGGTTTGATTGGTTACAGGTTGTACCCCCAAGGGCTGACCTAAACTGGATGGGGGGTTAACCACATTTGTGTGGGTAGGAGGGACATAAACTGTAGATTTCTCTATACTAGAGGTCTGTCCATGACTAGGTGCAATTTCGATGACAAATAACGTAGGTCGTGCCGGGGGTCACCCCCTGGAACTAGAAGATATTGATGAAACAGGAATTGGATGTTGAGGCCCAGGTGCGGAAGAACTGGGAGGATTGGGAATAGAAATAATATGGGAGGCAGTGGGGTTGGAAGTTTGACCTAGATTATGTGGAGTCACAATGCGATCTAGAATCAGTTCAATGGGTCTCATAGAATCAGCAAGTGAACGATATAACACGAGAACAATTGTGGAACATGGTGGTGGTGTGCCCAATATGTTATCTATTTTCTTTTAAATTTCTTGCGCATGAAGAATAGCTATCTGGTATTGTCTACGTTCTTCTTCATTTGGTGAAACTTCTTAAGAAAATTTTAAACGGGTACCAAATGAGGCAATGGCTTGTCCTATAGAGGTATCCCAAAATGGAGCATTGGGACCATAAACTGGACGGGTAGTATCATAAACATGACCTTCTATGGGAGAATGGAATGAAGTATTACCCATAGAAGGTTGTTGGACCAAGGGAGGCGAGTGCGAAGGATATGGACCTCCACTTTCTGCAACCACATTCTCTCCCACTTGGGAGTTGGTAGCTGAAGCAGACAAGACTTCTAAACCCACATGATTCATATTTTAACCCACAATGATTACTCTATTGAATAATCAACCAATAGAAAATAATTCCATATTGGAAATATTAAATAATATTAAAGATGAATGATGATAAAAGATTGCAAGGTGAGTGCCCTATATATATTAATTGTAAAGGCACTTGGATACCATCTATGATAGCATGCATCATTTTACAATAGTTTACTAATAACCATTTATTAATTATTAATTATTAATATCAATATATATTAATATTAATAATTAATATTTATATTTAATATATATATATATACATTGTTTCTTATTATAATTTAAGTTTGTTACATTGCCTTCCGGTTCATGATGCTTTGTCCTCAAAGCATATTTTATAGAACTAGTTTATAATTTAAATATTGTAAGTGAGATGATGGGTTATTTCGTAAAACCATGGGCTACTTCACTTTGTTTTTTTAACTTTTCCCCTTTTATTTCTTTGTTGATAATTTTTTATTTTTTTTATTTTTTATTCTTCACTTTTCCCTCTCATTCTTGCTTCATATTTGGACTGGAATTAATACTTCTTCAATGAAATTCAAAGGCCAAAGGCCAATTTTTGGTCAAAAACCAATTTTTACCAAAGAAACTATGAATATGGATGGCTAAAAGCCATTGTGAGGTCAAAGACCTAAATTCAAGGAAACCTTGAACATGTTTTTTAACTTTTATTTTTAACTTATGTTTTTTTTCTTTATTTTTCTCTCTCATTCTTGCTCTGATACCACTTGAAGCAGACAAGACTTCTAAACCCACATGATTCACATTTTAACCCACAATGATTACTCAGTTGAATAATCAACCAATGGAAAATAATTTCATATTGGAAATATTAAATAATATTAAAGATGAATGATGATAAAAGATTATAAGGTGAGTGCCCTATATATATTAATTGTAAAGGCACTTGGATACCATCCATGACAGCATGCGTCATTTTTCAATAGTTTACTAATAACCATTTATTAATTATTAATATCAATATATATTAATATATATATATATATATATATATATATATATATATATACACTTTTTCTTGTTATAATTTAAGTTTGTTACAGTAGCAACTCCTTGCTCGATAGCTTCCATAGGATTTTCTCCTGAAACAGGAATAAAATCAGGTGGCAAGCCTTGTACTCTTTTGGACTGTCTTAGTTCAGCCAGTTTGTATAGTTCCTATCTAACCTAGAGTCTCAAAACTAGAAAACACACCAAAAATTTCCCTACTCAAGCTATATGCCAAACAAGCAAAATTAAATGACAGGAGGAGTTCAGATATTCAGGTCTCTCACCAGGATTGTCAAGAAGGTGCCACTCGCAATATACCTCAAGGTTACATGCGTAGTAATCTCCCTGAATGTTGTTTTCTGTGTATGGCTCCAAGCAAGATGACCAAAGGGATTTTCTTAGATAGATAAGGTATCTTGGTGGGGTCTGCCGATATATGCAAGGTACGTGGGAGCTCAAATCGGTAGTAGTGTTGTTTAATGCATAACCGTTCACAAGGGTCCTTCCTATATACAATCAAGTACATGAAGTACCTTTCTATATACCTCCAGGGTACGTGGAAGAACCGTGCGAGTCCCGAGATGTAATGCAGATGAGTAACGATAGCTCCTATGCTTAACGACGCCCAAACACGTCTCTACCCTATCACTCAATTTGCTATGTAAATTTTAACCTATAACTACCATTGATTTTAAAGTGGATGGTTAGGTGAATGCATGGAATTTTGACAGAAAAATTAAAACCATGAAGAATGTAGATGAAAATATTTCACTTTACTGTTCGTGGTATGCCTACCTATAGGAGGGAAAGAGGATATTGTCTTTTCTTTTTAAAAAACCAAAAATTCCCAAACAACTATTTTAAACAAATCAAAATCAAAGACAAGCAACACATTCCAAACTCATTTTTCTTTTTTGAAAGCAATCAAAGGGTAAGAGTCTATTTTCCTAAAACAAAAACAACAACACTCTACATGCATATGCACTCTATTTTTCGATTTTTCTTAAAACATAGATAGTACATTTTTGGTATTCTCTTCTCATGTATCATTTTATTTTCTATCCAAATGTTCATGTAAACATAAAGGCTTGGTTACATTATTCCATAGGTTCAAGGATTGGTTTCAATGTTCATAGTCATTAGTGAACTACAATGAACTAACTCTTAACTACAGATAATGTTTCTTATTTTCTTTTAAATTACTTCTCTCAAGTGATCTCAATTTCAATTATGTTAGTTACCACCATGAAAGCAAATTTGAATTTGATGTTAACAAAGGAATATGTGATTAAGTGGTTAATTGTTTGTTGAATTGAACCAATAAATGGGGAAAATATAAGTAAATGATACATATCAAGAAGAAGCATATTCTATTTACTTTGCAATTGTAACAATACATTAAATAATGGGAACAACATAAGTGTGACCAATAGAAGAAGTATTATGATCACAAATATATGTTTAGAGTAAAAATAGTACATCTATAGAGCAAACAATGAAAATATTCAAGAAGAATTTGATTTTAAAGAGTTTGAAGCAAGTAAGCTTTCTTGTTTTTTCTTACGTTGGAGATGTGGATTGTCTTGCATTTGAGAGTATCTAGAAAAATAGAAATTGTTGGAGAAATGCGAAGGCATGAAAGATATTTAACTCTTGATACCGCAGTGAATGTATGCCCTTCTCTATCAATGTTTCCCATATCTACTATTGCATTTTGTAGGGTCATACCTTGTGCTTTATGAATTGTTAAACCCCGTTCCATATGAAGTGGTAGTTGCCTACACGTTCCTCTTGTTATAGGAGAGATGGGAACATAAGTAGGATTAGAAGCATTCCATAAGGCTCCTTTGTAATGGAGGAATTCGACAACAACAAAGGATGTTAAGGTAGGAGGATGTTCGTTAGAGTTGTAGATAATGTCAATGAATTTTCCAAGTGAGTCATTAACAAGGCCTTCTCCAATATATAAAATAGCAGTTAACATGACTTGTTGACCAATAGAAAGAAGGACCTCTAATGGTAATTTTTCATCATCTATGGATTGGAGGACATGTTTGTTCATTTGTTTTGCAAGGCGATGTACAATTGGCATATTAAGGTGTTTGAACACGTGTTTCTTGTGCAGTATAACGGAGTTATTAGTGGCATACAAGTGGGTAGATTATCCAAATGAATAGTTTTTTGCATGTGAAATGGATGAGGTTGTTCTTTTCATTAGGAGTTCCCAGTATTCAAGAGTTGGCATTTCATTTCGAAGGTTTAGTAAGAGTTGGCGAAGGGAAATTTGGGAAGCGTTATCTCCTTGTTGTTGGAAAATGGTATTGAGTGTGACAAAAGTATAAAATATACGCCAGGAAAAAGTTCTAATGGATGAGCCTACATACATGGGGATGTCGTTTACTGGAGGCAATTTCCTGAAGTCACCAACAAGGATCATGGAACAACCACCAAATGGGATTGTACAATGCAAGGGGAAATCTTGACGTAAGTGTGCATCAATTTGAGTTAACATTTTTGGGAAAATAAAGCTCATTTCATCAATGAGAATATAGCGCAGATGGTAGAGTTATTCTTGAATATTTTAAAGGGATTGGCCTTCCAGAGGGTGCATTTCAACAATGGGTATTCGAAGAGCAGAATGTATCGTAAGTGTGTGTATGTTAAAGGAAAGAACACCATTTGGATATAGGAGAAGTAGTGGGGAGCCAATTTTTCCAAATGCAGTTTGGAGTGCATATTTCAAGCAAGATATAAGGTAATGTTTTTCGATGCCTACAATACCTTGAATGACCATTTTGAGTGGTTGAGCAAGTGTAGTGTTTCTAAAATGGTAAATGAAAATATCAAAGGCTATGCATTGTGTGGGAGACAAAGAATTAGGTGAAATGGACAAGTAGGTGGTTTCTTCATGTAGTTGGGTGGAAAAGCAATTGAGGTCAATGAATCATTATCGTTGTTTCATGCAGATGGGTGGGTATATTTTTATGAGTCCAATTGTGATTTTTGTCAAAATCACCATGTCCAAGCATTTCAAGTTCATCAATATGGATGGTGTTGCCTGGTCACATTTGAGAGAGAAGTTCCCATTCATCTATGGTATGGGGCAAGGGAAAGGGAATTGGATTAGAGTTCAAATCATCATATGAGGTGTATAGTGTTATTCTTGTACGCGTTCAACGTGCCACACAATATATGTGCCTTTAATGCAATTCCAATGAGAAATAATTTTAGAACTTGTTGTTCCAATATCCTCAAGGAAGGAATGAAAAGGCTTGTATAGAAGAAGTCCACTCCAACAAAATGGTTGAAAATTTGAAGAATCAAAGGGAGGAATGGAAGTGAATTGTGGAAAGACTCTAACAATGTTGTGATGCAAGTTTGGTTTCCATGGTTTTGTTTTCCTTTTAGGTGAGAAAGACCAAGAACATGCAGCTTCAAGAAGGGTTAGATGTTCAAGACCAATGGGTCTTTCCATGTATGCAAATATGAAGGGCGGGGGTTGTAGGGGTGTTAATAGTGTCATTAAAAACACGAAGGAAGACACTTTGGCTCACATTTAGGGAAAAACATTGATGGCTGCAAAGCACAAGACGGAGTTTTTGGAGCATGTGACATGTCTCTTCTACACTAATGTCTCGTTCTGCAACTGTTTGTGTAAGGAATTTCTTGATTCAACTAAAGAAGGGGGTTGTCACTTAGTGCTGCATGTGCAAGGAGAGAGAAAATAGTATGGAAGCTTTCTGATTTTGGTTATACTTTTGATGCATATTTTGAAATGTATTTGAGGACATCATGTCTAGAAAGAACATGTTGGAAATCAACATTATCCCTCAATATTGAAAGCATGGTTGGGTTGTGAATATTTAGAAGGGAATCATTTCTTGCAGGATTATAGGTTTTACGTTCATTTGTGTCAATGAATAAGGAAGAAGTAGCTTGTAGGTCATAGGGAAAACCATAGAGACATTGAACATATGTTCCTTTTTTGTGAAATCAAATTGATTCTGAACATTTGGTGTTCCTTTGAACACAATTTACAAGTTATTCATAGTCAACTGAGTAGTTTGATGCAAAAATGGATGGTTTTGCAAGACTCCATGGATAATTTGTAGTAGAATGATGTAACCCAAAAGTGGACAACTGGTCGTTACGAGGATTCCAAGATGTAACATATGTGTCAAAAAAGTGTTTTGCAGCTTCAACTTCAAGAAAATATTCCTATTCTAAGGTATCCATATTTGGTGCATCTGCCAACGAAATAAAATCATGAATGTATGTGGATCCCATATGTTTCCATTCATACCTACATGGGAGAAAAATGAATATATTAGAAATCAATCTTATGAAGTGACAAAAATGAAGAGATGGATAAGAAGGAAGAGATAGACAACACCTACACTAAGAATCAGTTATATGAAGGCATTTTTGAAGCACCTCTTTAAGGAATATTTTGAATTTGTTGTACATGTCTTGTGATGCAATATGTGGATTTGATATGATGTTGTGAATCTTCCATTGATGGTGTTTATATAAATTGGTAGGGCAGTCACCAGGCATTAGAGCATGCAAATCCAGCCATTTTGTCTCAGTTGCACTAAGGGTGAAGAAGAAAGTTGGTGTACCTTGTTGAATAATCATATTTGTGAGTTCATATCTACTTTTGTACCAATACAAGCATGTTCCACACAATGAAGACCCAAATCATGTGACCCTTTCACCAATTTTGTCATTAGGCATGTGTTGCAATTGGTTAATAAGTTGAAGTATTGTGGGAGGGAGTGTATCTTCAAGGTTAATTTTGACAAAAATAGAAGCAGTATCATGACTCTGATGATGCATGATTCGATTGTATGTGTAGTACTAGAAACGAGGATGTTGCCCAAATATGTTGTCATGATAGTGAATGAGGTGAAGTGCATATTCATATATATCAACTTCATGAATGTGTGGTTGTTTAAGCATTGTTGCACCTGTGGGAAACAAGGTTAGAAAGGCCATGGAAAGAAGGCCTTCTATGTTGTGCTCATTGATAGGGGAGATGCCTATAGGGGGGAAATCAATGGAAGGCGGTAGTGAGATATCTGGTATCCGTAAGAAGCATCTAATTTCATCAACCTGATTTCTAGAATTTATTTGTGTTGAAATAAATGAGGAGGATTCTAATTCATAGGGTTCAAATGAATTTGGTGGTTGCACTGTAGAGGACGATCTTAGTTAATGAGATAATGTATCATTGCTATTAACATGGAAAATCAAATGTGAAATGTATGTTGAAACAAGAGGAAAATAATATAATGCGAATGGGTTGACTCGTACATCCTTGTAGTAGGGATCGTTGGCCATTTTGTATTCAAGAGCAGCAAGAACATGTGTTCCACTAACACAGAGTTCATATGGATTCTTTTTAGGGGTGCATTTGTAAACAAAAAGGATGTAAAGATCTGATATTAAATGGGGAAGGGATATGGAAATATTGGAAATTTCTTGGGGGAAGCAAATAGTATGGCCAGAATATTTATATTGACCACCACTGGCATGTATGACTTGTAGAATTGGGTTAGTGCGCCTAATGAGCATTTCTTCAACCTCCGTCAGTACTGCAAGGACACATGGTTGCATTCTTGGGTCCATATTTTTTTCCAATGAAAATCGATGGCCTTTTGTTTATAGAATGCAACGAGAACATCCATATGCACCAAAAAAAAATTTAGTTACAATGCCAGGGTAACATTGATTGCAAATTGAGTAGACATTAATGTCAGCTAGTTGGTCAATTTTTTTTTACAAAATCGTTTATGTGCATCATCAAGGGCGATGTTGGATGGATTTAACATGGGGGGTTGAATGTGTTGATGTAATTGTAACTTTGGAATGTATTCACTTGTATTTCTTATGTATTGTACCCCGATGTTTATTCTGGGATGTGTCTGTAATGTAATTGAGTCATTTCATGCCCCGATGTTCCTATCGGGAGTCTCTATAATGTAAACAAGTCATGTCAATTCAATGTGGGTAACCCTCCTATTATTCAAGGGTTAAAGTCCCCGTAGTTCTAGGGAACTAGGGTTATTAGACTCTCCTAGAGAAGTTGGCCCTAGTAGGGTTTTGTCAAGTCAAAAATTAGTATAAATAGAGAGCTAGCATCTATATTTATCATACACTCACTCACACTCAGTTGTAACACATAGCTGAGGAAGAAGAAGACACTGGGGCTAGGAAGAAAGAGGCTACTGCTGTTGAGAGATCATCTTATTATTTTTGGGTTTTACTTTTGGTGCTGATTCTATCTCTGAGAAAGTTGCGGGGTTTTCTCCATATATTGTTTCCCCAAGGAAAAACACTCTGTTCATTGTCTCTTGTGTTTGATTTATGTGCTTGTTATTCTCTTAGTTAAAGATCCTAATATAATGTTAGCTTAATGTTAAAAATCTAACATGGAATCAGAGCTAACCTGAGAAGAAGACACTATGCAACTGTGGGAACTAGGGCTTCCTACTTTGTGGATCTCTCTCCACATATTTTCAGCAAAAGAAGGTTGGATTAACTCTCCTCCCTAGGGCACATCTTTCTGTCGAAGCAGAATCCAATTTTGAGGTTTTTCAGTTTTGGACCCAACACTACTGCTGGAAATTAGGGATTTCCACACAAGTGGAATTTTTCAGTGAGCCCAGGACTAGATTGATATCCTCCTCAAAATCAAAGTTTAGAGATCAAGATATCAGAATATTCGACTGTCTAGTGTACACACATATTCCAAAAGAAAAGAGGACAAAGTTAGATCCTTCAGGAAAGAAGGGTATATTTGTGGGATACTCTGAAAGCTCGAAGGCTTACAGAATATATTTCCTAGGATTCAAGAAGATCGACGTCAGCAAGGATATAACATTTGACGAAGAATCAACTTACAAGAAATCCAAAAAGAGACCTGCTGAAGATCCTGAAGAATCAAAAGTACCCAAAACTCATGACACAACAATGAACGAAGAAACTCGAGAAGAAGATCAAGAATTTGAAGAACCTCAAGAAACTTTAGATCCACCTCATGAGAATAATCCTCACAAGAGGAAACCTACATGGGTACAGGAAGCTATCCAAGGTGTGGAAAGATATGGGGCTCCAAAAGAGACACAAAGAAAGGAAGAGGACCAGGTCCTGCTCTGGGTTTGTAGCTTTATTGTGTGAATTTATCAATAAAGAACCTTCCAACTATGAAGAAGCGACAGAATGTAAAGAATGGAAGGATGCTATGATCAAAGAGTATCAATCGATCATGAAGAATGATGTTTTGGGATGTTGTCCCAAGAGCATAGGGGAAGTCGGTTGTAACTTCAAAATGGATCTACAAGATCAAGCATGCTGGAGATGGTAGCATAGAAAAATATAAAACAATATTTGTGGCTCGTGGCTTCTCACAGAAAGAAGGAATAGATTATGAAGAAACCTTTGCACCTGTAGCCAAATACACTTCCATCAGATCAATACTTGCTCTGGCTGCAGTGATGAATTGGAAGATACACCAAATGGATGTCAAGACTGCTTTCTTGAATGGTGTAGTGGAAGAGGAAGTGTATGTAGAGAAGACACTTGGTTTTGAGACACATGACAGGGAGTCTCACGTGTGTAGATTGAAGAAATAACTATACGGTTTGAAACAGGCACCGAGGACATGGTATGAAAGAATTGATGGATTTCTATCTAGTTTGGGCTTTACCAAAAGTAAAGCAGATTCCAACCTTTACTACAAGATTGAAGATGGCTACCCAGTGATGCTTCTACTCTATGTAGATGATCTATTTGTAACAGGTATGGATGGGTTGATTGCTGATACAAAGAGAAATCTTGTTGCCAAGTTCAAAATGAAGGACTTGGGTATGATGCACTATTTTCTAGGCATGGAGGTGTGGCAGAATGCCGATGGAATCTCCCTTGGACAAGGGAAGTATGTAGTAGAGATCCTAAAGAGGTTCGGGATGATGGACTGCAAAGCCATGACCACACCTATGGCATCGAACATAAAGCTATTGAGTGATGCTACAATGTATCGTCAAATGATTGGGTCCTTGATGTACTTAACGAACACAAGACTAGATATTTGATTTGTTGTGAACACCTTGAGCCAGTTCCTAACAGATTCGAGACATGTTCACTTGATTACTGCAAAGCATACTCTGAGGTACCTGAGGGCTACAATTGATTATGGGCTCAAGTAAGAGGCGAATCAAAAGATTAACCTAGAGGGTTATGTTGATTCAGATTGGGCAGGCAGTGCCATCGATAGGAAGAGCACTTAAGGGTGTTGCTTCAGTATGGGATCAGGTGTGATCTCTTGGTTTAGCAGGAAGCAATCCTGTGTGGCACTGAGTATAGCTGAAGCAGAGTATGTCACAACTTGTTTAGCTAGTTGTGAGGCAATATGGCCGAGGAAGCTACTATCTAATTTATTTGATCTCCATATGGATGCTACTTCTATACATTGTGACAACCAGAGTTGTGTGAAGTTGTCGGAGAACCCGATGTTCCATGACAAGTCAAAGCATATTGAGATCAAGTATCACTATATCAGAGATATGGTGCAGAGAGGAGTAGTGAAGCTCCAGTATGTTGCGATGGATGAACAGATAGCTGACGTGTTGACAAAGCCATTGGCTAGAGTGAAGTTTGAGTACTTCAGGGAGAAGCTTGGTGTTCTCCAAATCGAGGTTCCCTCCAAAGGGAAGTGATGAGGCTGTGAGCTATTTTGACATGATGAGAGGATTGGTTCCTTCCATGGTTAGATGTAATGGCTGAGCCATTCTATCATGGTGAGAGGATTGGTTCCTTCCATGACAAATATGAGTGCTGATCCATTCTGATGTGGCTGTAGGATTGGTTCCTACATGATTAGATATAAGCATTGAATGCCATTCTTGCTATGGAGGCACCTGGTCAGTTACCAGGAAAGCTCAGTATGGGACTAAGGGACATTTCGATGTGACTATAGGGTTGGTTCCTACATGATCAGATGTGAGTGTAGAGCCTTTCTGACATTGGTTGTCATATGTAACTGCAAAGCCCTTTCGGCATGAAAGATTGGTTCCTTGCATGGTTGAATATAAGTTCTGAGCCTTTCTGACATTGGTTGCTAGATGTAAGTGTAGAGCCTTTCGGCATGGAGGATTGGTTCCTCGCATGGTCGAATGTAAGTGCTGAGCCTTTCTGACATTGGTTGTCAGATGTGAGTGTTGAACCTTTCTGACAGGGTTTTGGGATGTGTTCCCACATGGTCAGATGTGAGTGTTGGGAGTGCCTTTCTGATATGATTATAGGATTGGTTCCTACATGATCAGATATAAGTGCTGGGCAGGCCATTCTGACTTAGGGTCAAATATAAGTGCTGGAAGAAGACCTACATGGAGGCTAGGCCTACAAAAAGCATGAAAAAGGGTTGTCTCTATAGAACTTCTTGTGACAAGAAGAATCAAGAGATAGCACTCGTGATGACGATCCAATAGAGATGTTCCAGACTAGAGATAATCCAGATCGAGAGATGATCCAGATCCAATGATGATGATCTAGATCAAGTGATGATCTAGATCTAGATGAAGATGACTTGAATATGGATATGAATAGGACTCGATGAAGATCCAGATGATACAAAGAAGAAGACTTGTGCTAATAAATTGTGTAGAGAGAATACCATCCTAGTTAAGAGGGAGTGTTGATGTAATTGTAACTTCAGAATGTATTCACTCGTATTTCTTATGTATTGTACCCTGATGTTTATTTCGGGATGTGTCTATAATGTAATTGAGTCATGTCATGCCCCGATGTTCCTATTGGGAGTTTCTATAATGTAAACAAGTCATGTCAATTCAATGTGTGTAACCCTCCTATTATCCAAGGGTTAAAGTCCCTGCAATTCTGGGGCACTAGGGTTATTAGACTCTCTTACAGAATTTGGCCCTAGTAGGGTTTTGTTAAGTCGAGAATTAGTATAAATAGAGAGATATCCTCTCTATTTATCATACACTCCCTCACACTCAGTTGTAGCACATAGCTGAGGAAGAAGAAGACACTAGGGCTAGGAAGGAAGAGGCTACTGCTGTTGGGAGATGATCTTACTATTTTTGGCTTTTACTTTTGGTGCTGATTCTATCTCTGAGGAAGTTGCGGGGTTTTCTCCATTTATGGTTTCCCTGAGGAAAAATACTGTGTTCATTGTCTCTTGTGTTTGATTGCTGTGCTTGTTATTCTCTCAGTTATAGATCCTAATATAATGCTAGCTTAATGATAAAAATATAATAGAATGGATGGTGTGTTGGAAGGTTGGCCAAGAGAAAATGTAAAAAGACATATCCATAGTTTGACGAGTAGCTCTATAAAGAAGATGTTTCATCTTGCTATTTTTATTTATGTTCAGTGCATATACAAGTCTTCTTCATGCGTTGGCTTGTTCATTGTCATGATTCGGCATAACGCCTACAAGAAAAGCGTAAACTTGTTAAACAATTAGAAGCTTTCATTTGATGCAGAGACACATTATGTATATGTATTAAGTGGAAAGTATGTGGATACAAAACAAAAGATATAAAGCAACTGCTCAGTGATTGCATATCGGAAACCAACCATGTAAGTAAAAATAAAATTCATGGACTAAATATATTTTTCAAGTTTTATCTTGAGCAACAATATAGAAGACCAAAGTTTAGTATGGAAACTCATATATGAAAAATAAAATAAATAAATGTAATAATTGTTCGATACAGAAGAATGACAAGTTGTGGTAAGAAATAAGAGAACAAAGTTGTTTATTTTATAAATAAACATAATAATTCACGGTGCATCAATAACTTAGGTTCAAAATGTTAAGTGATAGCTTGTACAATGGATCTATGATACCACAAGATAGAACTCATAAAAGAGAAAAACTATAAATGGAGTAAAAAAACCTTCTATGTTAACACTTGAAGCAAGGACAAATATGAGAATTGAGGCAATTACTTAAAGAGAATAACGATTGCTTAAGTATCAAGTAGAAACAACTATGTATTTGGATGTCTAGGTGAAGTTGCATATTAAATGTTTTCAACCATCACAATTATAACTTTTACGCATGCAATTCCACAGAAGGTCTATTTTCTAACAGAAAGACTAAGAAGAAATTGTTTGTTGCAGATCTTCTAGGCTATTTCAACAATTGACGCTGCTTCAGTTAAGAGGAGGCATAAGTCTTTCCCAGAAATTCCCATGAGTTGGTTTGCAGCATCACCAAAAGCTACGACACCATGAACGTGTCTAGTGTTTTCTTCCAAGTCAACCTTTAGTATGTATCGGTAGTCACATTCAAGAAACTCCCCATCACATTTACCACAATGCCAAATGTTTCCAACTTTGTTAGAATTTGTTTTCATGCATTGTATACCATCAACAAAAATAGGGCATGCAAGGAAATGAAATTCATCCATGTTGACATTTGTGATGGTTGTAACAACAAATGGCCTTTTCATACTGTTCAATATTTTGTAGCTCATTGATGGTAATAATTTTACGATGAGTAGAATGAGATGCATTGAATTTTCAGCTCAAAGATGGTGATGCTTAACAAAATCCATTGTCATCAAACCATGTTTGGAGAAGGACGGGTTCTTCAATATTTGTGTTTATAAAAAGAGTAGTGTTTGAGTTAGTCCCAACAATTTTTCCGTTAAAATATGTAACACAACCGCCTTTGATTGCTAAAACTGGAGGAGTAGGTAAACCATGAAGCTTAACAAGCTCGGTTCCTTCAATTTAGAAATGCTCTCCCCAAAGTGGTATGTCAATGCTATAGCCTGACATGTCACGGAGTCCAACGGTGTGTCGCATAGTCTCTACACCATCTCGTTTATGTATGGTTGATGAAGGCAAAACTAAAATCACAAGTCCAAGAAGGTCAACCATGGAATTTACATGTATAGTTGGATGCCCTGAATATTTTTAAAGTTAAAGCAATGTAAAGGTATTAAGGGGTATTTATCTAAGCATGGTTGGATGGTTGAGGAGGAACCTCGAAAAATATCATGATGGCTTTTCAAATGGTTGAAAATAGAATTGGATGCTTTGAATGTGTCATTTGATACTATGTACACTACTCCTATTTGTATTTGGTTGTACAAAGAGAGTTCCAATTCATTGAATGCAGATATATGTATTTCATCATGTGAAGCATTAACAAGGTCAAATCTGAACACTTTTCTAGACCCTTGTTGGTTTCCATATTCATGAATGTTTTTCTTGGAAATTACTTGACCTGGAATGCTCCAAATTTTTCTGGAAGAGGAAAGTGATGTGAATGGGATAGTCGATGGAGGAAAGACAAGGTTTTCATTTATTGAGTTAGGGTTTACAAGAAAAAGGGTGAAAGTTTGAGGCAAGGTGTTATCTGGAACAGATGAACTACTCAGCAAGGGAGAGGTTACAGCTAAGTGGTAAGATGAAGGGTCTCCAATAATTGGTGCACCCACTGTGACAACCTCAAGTGCAAGAAATGTGATAGTCCTGGTAAGAAGAAGTGTGCTAGAGAGTAATGGGAGACAAAATTGTGTGATGCATCAACGGTTTGAAATTCATTAAGTGGGAGAAAAACAAAAAGGAAATGAAACATGTGTTACATTATGTACAACATTGCATGTACAATGGGTGACTTTGATTATAGTTCCTTCTTTTAGTTTCTCATTTTGTACAAGACTATTATATATAATTGGAAGTAATAGCTCATGCTTGTGAAGGTTGTATGAGATAGAAATTTAGAACCGAATAGTTGTTGAGTTGAGTAAGTTCACTTGGTTTAATGTGGACACTTAGACCAGTGGCAAAAGGTTGATAACACCATGCAACAAGAGTAAAATAACATTTTCATTTAGCACAGACTCCATAAGGTGATGGCTGTTCTTTCCTATGGAATCAAATAGAGCTTGAACAAAAAAAAGTGATATCTATAAAGCTTTAGAATTGATAGGTGTCTCATGTGTTTTTCTTCTACTGTCAACTGTATGCAAGATATGAATAGTTGCCCCTGGTAGAGTAAATACCATGTTTCAGAACTACTATTATTCATTCCAAATAACATTTACAAATAGTTTGCAAAATAAAACCCTCAATTTGATCATAAATATATAGTAATTCAAAGCGACAATAATTCCACTGTCAAATATATGCAAGACAATGTATATTTGTTGGAAAATAATAACAGACATGGTATAAATCACAGTTAAGCCACTTGTAAGTAAATACTAAATTTTTAAACATTCAAGATTAAAATTCCAATTGCAAGAATAAGATCAATTCAAAGCCACAGAAATACCAAGCAAATAATTTGTTACCACATTGAATGTTGAAAACAATTAAGTAGAGCCAAGGAATACCTGTGAATTTGACAAAGTGGAAAAACCTCTGTTGCAAACCCTCTAGTGTATATGAAGGGAGGAAAAAGAAATACAAAAAAACCAAAGCCAAACAATACCAAATATGGGTTATCTGAAGCTTTGTATAAATGTGCAAAGCAAAGGCGATGCAACAACAATCTTGGTAAATTGAGTATTGTGACAAGATATTCGAGATCTTGATAAGTTGAGCCACAATTAAGATATAGTGTAATGTTTGAAGCAAATGACAAGCTTTCTTGCATTAATGGAGCAACAATGCATTGATGAAGCATCAACTTAGATCATTCATGTCGATGAAGGGACGTGGAAAGGACATTGGCGAAGTGTTCTTCATCATCTTGAGTGGCAGTGAAACTAAACCACGACTAAATTGACCCAACAAACTTTGATCCTAAATCGACAAAATCCCTTGGACTGAAACTTTCACAAAACCCTCGGCCTCAAATCTTGGAAAAGGCTATTCCTAATTCAAAGAAATGAACTGCAATGAAGGATACTAGTAGAAAAGATGGGCCTATCAATTTAGACATCATCCCAAAAAATGAAATCGACCACCAAACATGCATGATAAATTATGTGAGGACATAAGCCCATCTATCCATTCATGTGCAAGACGAGTCGTTTAGGATTACGGATAAAATTATTGTCAAAACACGCAAGCCACATTTTAGCAAAGTACCTGATACATATTTCAATCCACGTGTGTAGCAAAAACCATTTAACATGAAAATTAATAGGTCCGCAAGAGAAAGGTGTAAGGAAATAAAAATATCTGCAATGACAAGGTGAAGATTTGCACTTGATCTAAGACCAACGACCAAAAAACAAAGAAGAAGCCACAAAGATCAATGGTCGAGAATGAATTCAGCAATGCGAAGTTGCAAACCTTTTAAACGTGTGGAAACTTGAATTGGTGAAGAAAAGATGCGCGAGGAAAAATGCGGAAGCCTATATTTTGAAAAGCGGAAAGGATGATCCGCAATCTGCAAGTTTGCAGAAGTTCGTATTTGAAAATTGGGAAATGCAAACCCGCAATCTGCAATCCGCAATTGTGGAAAGACTGTTAGAGAAAGGAAATTGAAGAAAAACGATTGCGAAAGGGAAATTTGTGGAAACATAGTTGCGAAAGCAGAACTGGGGAAAGAGATTTGGGAAAATCTGTATTGTGGAAAGGATCTTGCAAAAGGGTAATCTACGGAAACGGACTTGCGGAAAATGGTACAGGGCGCATGTTTTAACAGTCCAAATGGAAACAGGATCAAGATCAAGGATCAATATTTATTCTGCTGATAGAAAATGCATGGGTAAAGAATATTTGTTAACCAGCGGAATTGGTTAAGGGGCTCACATAATCAATGGTTGATGTCTCAAAGTACACATCGGATTAACCAATTGATCGTCAAACCTCTGTCCAAAGACGCGACACGAAGGTGCAAGACACCTGCCAAACTCATATTCGCTCAATAGACGAGACACTTGTCAAAATGCAATTAGACGAAACGTCGAGGAATCACCTAAGACTACGTCTCCATTGTGAAACACCTTCAAGATAATTATAAAAATATAAAACATAACTGTAAATAATGAAAATTTTGATAAAGTGAAATAATTTAAGTTATCATTTTAATTTTAAACTATTTTTAACACAAAATTTTCAAGTCAAATTTCATGGAGATGAGAGTAGCCAAACCTCTCCAACATGTGTGAAACGTCTATCATTTTGTCTAAAATGTTCCACGCTACAGTTTTCGAAACGTCCACACTACATTTTTATGAGTTTCACTTTTTGGGGACATACACAAACAATTTGTAGAGAGTTCATCGTCTCATGAGCATCTCCATGTAACTAGTTTTTTTTTAATGCTAACGAAAGGGAGTATAATTTAGAAAAATAACATTATTGCATTATTTTGAGGAGATTAGGTTCAAAAGAGAATGATTTTACTTAGTAATTATCTATTACTTAGAATAGATTTAATGTTATAATTATTAAATTTAAATTTTTTTAAATTTTATAAGTATTTTGATTATGAACATATATCTTTAAAAAATATAGAAAAGTAAAACTTAAATAAAATAAACAAACAAAAGGTAAAATTACTTATAGTATATGAAATAATAAATTAATTTTATATGTGTATTTTCATTACCAATAAGTTAAATTGACTTAATTTTGTTTTGTATGTAGTTTTATTATATTACGTAATGTTTATAAAGTTGTTTGATTTTAAATTTACAAAATAGTTCCTATTATTATGTTTTGTGTGGCTATGTTTTACATCATTTCATCCGAAGTTATCCGTTTAGGTGTGGAGAGACCCAAGGAATTTCTTGCTGGCATAGGTAGGAAATGAGAATGCTTTTATGTGTTTGCTACTTATATGTTTTTGCATGAGGAAAAGCACAAAAGAAGGAATTTTATATAGTTTTTGAGTTTATTTTTATTTTTATGAAGATTGTTAAACTTAATATTTTGGAGAGTTAAGGTAGGGTTAGAAATAAAATCCATTTAATTAGTCAACAACAATACATAGTTAAAGTTGGTTTTTAATAAGCAAGTCTTACAAAGTAAGATTTAAATATGAGTGAAGAGGATAACAAATATTCCTCCCAACCACTCGATTTATACTCAATCGACATTTTCTAGTGTTTTATATATATATAAAACACTGGAAAATGTCGATTGAGTATAAATCGAGTGGTTGGGAGGAACATTTGTTATCCTCTCCACTCATATATATATATATATATATATATATATATATATACACTAAATGAATTGCAAGTGATTATAGAAAACAATATTAACTGGAAAGATGGTTTGGCCTCACATTGTAAGTGTCCAAAGGACTTGTGAAGGTGTTGAGATATTGAATTTCATGGACTCATGGAAAAGTTGTTTCAATAGGAGTTGTTGATGGATATACTACATGGTAATGGTAATGTTAACTAGTTGAACCCTACTAAGTGTAATGAACTAATCTCATTCAAATACTAAATCTCTATGCAATAGCCAATACAATAGAAAAGGATCCATATGAATAAGAATATAAAATATAATATGAGAAAATAAGATTTATAAGATATGATACAATGACATGGACAATGTGCTTAAATAAGCATTTACTAGTCTCGATGGTTGAATGGACATGTTTTTTTGATGGTTGAATGAACATGATTTTTCATTAAGTCATGCCGTTTAGTTAAAATGTGTTTTTTCAGTATTCATTATTCATTATTAATTATTACATATTATTTAATTGTTGTGTTCATTACATTGTCTATCCATTTTAAAATGTTTTGTTATCAAAGCATACAAAAGTTTATGTCTTGGTTCTGGCATGTAATCTCTGTTTAGGATTCTTCATTTTTAAACTCATCTTAGTAAATGATACAAGATGATGTGATTTTCTAAGAATAAAAAAAAACTGTTGAATTCTGAAAGTGTTTGCACACCTTAAGTCGATCTTTTATGGATCTAAACATTTACAGAACTCTTGGAAAGATCATTTTGTATTGTGTTTTCCAAGATGGCTTCTACTTTGAGATGAGATTTTACAAGTATAAGTATTCTTCAAAACATGTTTCATGTACTTCTATTGTTGTTCACATATTGATAGGTTAAGGAATTGACTCTTATGATTAGGATTTCGATAAGGTGTCTTGATAACCTTATCTTTCTTCTTCATATTTGTAAAATATTTTTCATTCACATTTTGTAATATTTCTTTCTTGCACACACATGTCACCTTTTTTATCATCATTTTTTTATTGGTATAGATACTTGAAATTTTCACTTTTTATACTTCAACATTTGATGATATGCCCACTTCAACTAGATCAATCATTGTTCCTTCACTACAACAAATCCTGGAATTAGTGTCCCATTTAGTGTCCCTTTTTAGTGTAATTTGTTTTTACATTGAGTGGTCAAACTAGACGCTAAATGGGACATGTCATGGACAAAACTTAGAGCATCTCAAAAAATGTCTTTTTTTGCTTCCTAGATAGCATCCATTATGACATCCAACATAGCGTCTATTTTTTGCTTCCATAATAGTATCAAACTTTGCTTCCTAAATAACGTCGAGGTTTTCTTCCTAAATAACATCCTATTTTGCATCCTAGTGAGTGTCCGACTTTGCTTCTTAAATGGCATCCCCGTTAGCACCATATTTGCATCCTTAATAGCACCCATGGGGACTTTACTTAGTGAACCTCTCACATAGCATGTGCAATCGTGGGATATTAAAGAATACCCTTAGTTTCGAGAAATATTGACCCAAATTCTTTTTTTTGAAACCCCCTCCCAATACTTAAAACCTCCCCCCCGCCCCTTTTTATACCTCAATCCTCATAAACCACCCTACCCACACCCACCTTAAACCCCTCATCCCCCGCAATACCTGCAATATATTGGTTATATTTTTGACAATTCTAAAACCCACAATATGAACTAACGTGATAGGATATTGGTCAACAAGTGAAGCCCCCGTGATAGCACCATGTTAGCATCCAAATTATCATCCAATATTGCATCCATTTTTGCTACCACTTTAGCATCCCATTTTGCACCATGTTTTACTTCCAAATATGTGCCAATTTTCTCTTCCAAATTTGCACCAATTTTTGCTTCTTTTTTTGCATCATGTTTCGCTACCAAAATGACACCAAATATTGCTTCTATTGTTGCACCATATTTTTCTTTCTATGTAGTGCCATGTTTTGCATCCAAAGTAACGTCTTATTTTGCTACCATATCAACGCCATGTTTGGCTTCATCATTAGTGCCACATGTTGCATCATTTTTAATGCCTAGTTTCATATCTTATTTTGCTACCATATCAATGCCATGTTTGGCTTCATCATTAGCGCCACGTGTTGCATCCTTTTCAATGCCTAGTTTCGCTTCTCTCATTTTTTTGTCACTAATTTAGTCATTTTTAGTATTTTTATATACGAATTTTGGTTATTTTGTTTGGTCACTTATCTCTCATTGTTTGGCCACTTATATCTTATTTTTTGTTTACTAATATAATTGTTTTTAACTGGTATTATAATATCATTAGGGCATGGAGGAATCGAACCGCCAACCTCCTGCCTATAAGGCAGGCGCTCTTCCATTAAGCTAGCACCCTTTAAGAATTTGGGAACCTAACTCACAGAGTCCTCTATAATGGTAAAAAGGATCAATACACAACTTTGAGTATCAAATGCTCAACAAAGGATGATAGATTTTATAAGTTCACAATATATGATAAAGCAGATTATGAAATCCATAAACCTTTTCTAGGAATTTTAAACAAAACTCAAGAAATTGGCTGAATGGGATTGCAAAAATCACTATTCCCTAGCAATCGTAAGTGTACCACTATATGGTACCTAACAACAAAAAATGGCATAAAATGATAATATATTTGTCGTCTTCTCTAGTGCATTTCCTGGGTTACATATACGTATCAACACTGTATCAGCATCCTCACAAGATAGGGCTACATTTGGGTTTTCTCAAAATACTCAAACTCAACAGAGCAATGTAGAAGTCTTGAGACAGATGCTTGGGAAAGTTTGGTGAATTTCTTGGGATCTAGAAACTACATATTGAATGATTTTGAAATTCAACAAGACAACAATATTAAATAACTACAAAAAACAAAACAAAAAATTGCTCAACCATCCTCTAAAGCAAAAGGCACTAGAATAGAACATCAATGGAATGTCACATCGTGAAGAATGTAAGATTTATATGATATTTCAAAGAGAAAGAGAGCTTCCATTTATTCAAGGAAAACTCTAATTGAAACAAAACATCTAAATTATACTGGCATAAATATATGAGTCCAAACTTCAAGATCAAGAAACACTGTCACCGACACGGCCATGCTAAAAAATTTAGCACTGAGAGAATAATGTTAAGTAAACTTCATCAAACAAGGAAACAACTGAAAAGGAAGATACATTTGATGGAAACGTACTTACAGGTTCTTAGCGAGAGTATATTGATGGTGTCACTCCTCCTTACATTTGATGGAAATGTACTTACAGGTTCTTAGCGAGAGTACAGTGATGGTGTCACTCCTCCTTCATTTGTAGGCTTTTCCAACTGAATAAGTAGGAAAACAGATGAAGATGGGAAGTCCAAAGAAAAGATAGCACGGCGTTGGCACCACACCTTGGCATATTATCGTAAACATCTTGTCATCAGTCAATCTTCGAAAATAAAACCAAACTCAAAAATTATTGGTCTGAAATCAATATATTATTTCAAAAATGGAAATGCAGCAGATAAGCAGGGTGCCAAGAACATTCAGGCATAGTGAACCATAAGAACAAGAAACAAAATGGGGTAATGAACTAAATAAAAATCAATCAAATGAATTGCTCTCATAATAGGAGAAATTGAACGGTACTTACATCTTGCATTTCATTGGGAAATAACTGGAAATAGAAGTCCTTTGTTAGTTATTCTCTCCTTTCTCTATGATATAAACATATTGTACCATAAAAAGGCTCTGGAAAGAGGCATAAAACTTCAATAAGTTTCCTAAAACAAAATTTCTTACCATCTGAGAAAGTAAATCTCTCATAGGAACAATGTGTATTAGAAGTTTGTCCTTTCATTGAAGTGACAACGGACCTCATTCTCCAACATATGAATCCCCTCAAATGGTTGGAACAAGACATACATATAAACATGTCTATGTGTATTAGGATGAGAGTTTCAATATCATGGATACCAAAGGTAATATATCAACTTGAAATAGTAAAACATGTATGCTGAAAATGAATGATGTATTCTAATCAATCTCTACATTTCATGATTTATTACATAGTTAATGAATCTCTAAGAGATGGATGGCTATTCTACTCATTGAACTGACCAACAAAACCTGCTTGAAAGGCCAAGGTAAAGCCTTGATGTATATCTTGAGTCCACTGAAAACCATTCAGATACATTGTATCAAAAAATACAGATAGAAACAACAATGGCATGTCAATTGAAATATATCACTTATGAACTTCAAGAAGACATGTGGCCTTTGAAAAATTAGCATAAAGAATTCCTTCATGTGAAAGTGAAGACAAGTGCATATTGTCCTTTCGTTGAAATGACAACGGACCTCATTCTCCAACATATGAATCCCCTCAAATGGTTGGAACAAGGCATACATATAGACATGATATGTGTATTAGGATGAGAAACCACTTATAGTATGAAACGAGAACTTGACACAGTTCTCATTTTTCTCTCTCCTAATTTTAGTAGCTATTTTTACCTCCATTTAAAAAGGGTTGATACCAGTATCACACATTTTCATTTTAGGGCATTTTTTTGGGCCTTTGAATCATCTTTGTCATAAAATATTATTACCTTTTATTTTCAAGTGTGTTTTTTAGACATTTAACAAAATAACATCCGTTTAGAAGCAAGTATATTGAAAAACATATACATTTTGCAATTTTTTCTTTAAAATAAGACATTTTATAGGAAAATTAAGCTTTTTTTATTAACAAAATTCTATGAAATTTTGGAAAATAAAGACATTTACAACCATTTTCAATGGATTTTCGTAGATGTTTTGTATAAAAATGATATTATTTCATACTATATTCCAAAATGTTATGATTCACATAAATTCAAGAAAAATTGTGCCATATATTTGTAAATAACATATTAAAAACATTATATATAGAAATTTTATTTCTAAAATAAAGTATGAAATTCAAAATAGTATTAATATATCTTATCAAAAATTTGTCAAATGTAACATTTTCTTCAAGACATTAAACTAATAAACAATATCATGGAGGCCAAATTCTTCATCGAAATTGAGATTTTCTGGAGCTTAGCTTTCCTGAGGGACATCAATGTCCTCTTCCATTTGGTCTTCTATGTCTGCAAGATGCCCAAAGTGATCATTTCCAAACACCCCTCTCAATGGTGGTTGAGGCTATTTAGACATATTCGCCACAAGTGTTTCACTAAACTCTCCTTTGACTTCTTGCGATTCGTTGAAAGAACCTGAATAGAATCAATTCTTTGCTTGATGTAATTGCATGTAGTGGATATTATCAATGGATATGAAATTTCTTCCTTTTTGTAAGGAGCATGCTATTGTTGTACCTAATCACTAAAAACAAAAAAATAGTTAAGACATATAGCATAAAGAAGCATACTTTAAAAAAAATAATGAATAATAAAAAAACAAGAAAACTTGAAATATGTTTCCATATGTAATATATCAAATTGTATATAAACCTCCTAATTCCCTAAACCCTCCCCCGTCATTACATTTAAAAAGAAAAAATTAACCCCCGGAAAATCATTATATTAAACACAATTTAAAAAACGATTACCCTACCTAACTACACCCCAAAATACATTATATTAAAACTGGCACAGATTCATCCATCTAAAAGGGATCTACAAGCACCGAAAGGGATCAAATCTGTAGAGGTGCAAGCCCCTTTTTTAGAGTGGATATGTCAAGGAAGTGTGTCATGCAATGTTTATGGTTTTAGTTTATATATATATGCATTTCTAAATAATTTAAATTTAATTTGAGTCTACATGTTATTTTTAATAAAAAAAATTGAGCGTACACTTGTTAACTCTAGGATGGGCAAGGAAGGAGTTACACATCACTCCCCTACTAGGTTGTAGAATAGGCCTCTTCAATGCAATTAAGTAAATGCATATTATTTTTACTATAAGATATTTATGAGCAATATTATCTTTTGTAATAAAACAAAAAAAAGCTGAAAATTTTAATTTTAAATGATGTAAAGATATAAAGTTACACTAAAAAGAAAGTGATTACTTAGTATAACATACATTTGAGGAATGCAATGATGTATTTCAATTTTACTCTGCTTAAAAATAAAATATCACTTTTTAAATGGAAACAAATCAATATTATTATTTTTTGATTCAATGATATTACTAAAATTCTCACGGAGGATGAGATTAAATGGTGTTAAATATTGAACAAAGTATAATATATCATATTAATAAAGATACAATTCTATTCCTGAAAAAAAAATACAATACTACGATATACAAGATTTTTCACAGACAAGGGGATTTTCATGAATTTGCAAGTTTTCAATCTTATTTCAATATTTAATGAAGCTGGTCAAATGAATACAGTAATGGAATTGTAATTTTCCCCAAGCCATGCTCAGATAAAGAATTGAAACGGGCAAGGGAAATAAGAGCCCGCTTACAAAGCGATTCAATGCTTCTTGGAGCTTTCGCTCGCAAGGAGTACTTAGACGCCCAGGAATGATAGTAAAAACGAAGTTGTGCTCCCAGCAGAATTTTGCATTTGGGTAAAGAAACGCATCCGACATCATGTAGGGTTCTCCATCTAGTTAGCAGATAATATTTCCATATGTATTCATCCAGTTGGAAAAATTCATTGAGATTGATCGCATGTATATATTTTATTCCAAAGAAAACCTCCTTCTACATTCTCCATCGTCCCAAGGGAGCGCCACTCCTTTGGCCACCAAAAAAAGACCCCACCGAAAAAAAGAAAATTATAATGACCTATTGACCACCATCTCCTAGAAAAAAAAGGGTACTTAGGCTTGAAAAAATAAGAAGTGCTTCTCATGGGTCCCTTGAATAGTCATACCTATTTATCAACCCTAACAAACATGGAATTCATCTATTATGTATCAAACATTGAGAAATCAAACTAAAAATCTAGAAAATATAGAAAAATTAAACTCATGAAGCTACTTTCACTCTAAATTAGTTTTACATCTCCAACATGGAATTAGTCCACTATGTATCAAACATTAAGAAATTAAATTCATAAAGATATTGAACTTTCCTTAACTCTTTTGACTCTTAAAAAAAGTTTTAAAGTGCATAGATGTAATCCTTCTAAATCCTTCACTCTCTAAAATAATAATGGGTGTGTGCTCATAGTAATTATTGCAATAAAAAGTAACATTTAGTTGGGTATAGTTCACAAGGGACCACATGTACCTTTAAGTTTATAAACATATTTATGCCTATAGGTTAGATATTATCTTGGATTTTGGACTTGCTTGAGTGAATCAACAAGATTAAGCAAGTGTAATATAGGTTACATATTATCTTAGATTTTGGACTTTCTTGAGTGAATCAACAAGATTAAGCAAGTGTAATAAGTGTAGAGCCGCAATTCATTTCATGGTAGTCCTATCTTGTTATGCTTAAATGCATCTTGACTAAGATTTAAATAAGCTTCAGATAAAGGGTGGTTAAAGAAACTCGTATCAATTTTTATATTTACATTTTGTGAATCTAAGATGGTAATTTTTGTGCAATTGTTATATCTTTTGTGCCGGTATGATTCATAAAGCGATTATATAGATCTATAATCATTATATTCGTTTCCAACTTATCATTGAACGAAAAATGCTGTAGAAATTTACTGAGATTATTTCTGAAATTTATTCAACCGTTTTAGAAGGTTACTTATCTTTTATGTAATCTCTGTAGAACGAAGAACTATTTATAAAAACAATGGTTAGTAAAACGCTTTGCATAAAACCCAGATTTCAAATGAAGCGCAAAGGATTTATGGAGATCAAGACATTGATTTTCTATCGTTTCTTTTTGTAGTAGAATTCAGTGTTTGAAATGAGCTAGTAGATATATGATATCATAATGATTTTTATTATGACAGAAGTCGCAAAAACTACATCATTATCTACATAAGGTAACCTTGGGTTGATATCATGGCTTTAGGAATTCGTATATCTTTTATTCCAAAGAAAACCTCCTTCTACCTCCTCCATCGTCGCAGGGGAGCACTGCTCCTTTGGCCACCAAAGAGTCACTCTTCACTAGCGGCATGATTCTTAGAATCGCACCGCCAATGAAGAGTGGCTCTTTGGTGGCCAAAGGAGTGGCGCTCCCCTCCGACGGCGGAGGAGGTACAAGAGGGAAGCGGAGGAGGATGGGAGGGGGAGAAGGGATGGGCGGAGGAGGGGTTGCCATGCAATCCGCCATTAGAATGTTTTATTTTCCAATAAAATAGAATAATTATTTTTTATTTATATGTTTTATTTGCCAATAAAATAGAATAATTATTTTTTATTTATATTGATCAATGGGATCACTCAGGAATATTTAATCATGAAGAAGCGAATGCAAATCCAATTCCTGCAATATTGCAACCAGTGAAAGGAAATGTGCCGCTGGAGATTGAGTGCAAGGGTGGAGCCGGCCATTTTAGGGCTTCGACACTTGAATATATTTACAATATAAACCTTGCCACCCCTTTTGATTTGGATCTCAACTGATTTGGCTCTATCATGCAACGCGGTGGCAATGTGGAAGTATCATACAGATATAAAAATTTTAAGAAATATATTTATCTAGATTGAGAACTTACTGCTAATTTTTTATTATTGATGTATAAAATGGGATTTATATTAGACTGATTGTGTGTTGTATACTTTCCATCTTATAAAACAGTGTATAATATATATTTTTAATAAAAAATTAATTAAATAAATTTGTGTTCTTAGATTATCTGTTGGCCTTTTCGATTAGGATTTTTATCAAAAATTGCCTTTTATGGAACAGTGAAGCTTGTTGATCAGTTGACCTCTTCAATTGAGTTTTTTATTCAGAAATTACATACATGCAGAACTGTTTCTTCAAAAATTGGGTTTTAGATTGTAAATCATTACAAAGATAATGTTATATTTAGAAGGTACCAATAGTTCAGTTTGTTGATATGTCGAGCTTTTCAATGGAGTTTTTTTTTTATGAAAATTTAGATTTTGGAAGAAAAATTATCAGATAAATAAGTGGATTTCATTAGATCTTCTTCTCCGAAATAATTCTCAAGAATCGTATCATATTTTTCATAGGCAAGGGGATTTTCATGAATTTGCAAGTTTTCAATCTTATTTCAATATTTGATGAAGCTAGTCAAATGAATACGGTAATGGAATTGTAATTTTCCCCAGGCCATGCTCAGAAAAAGAATTGAAATGGGCAAGGGAAATAAGAGCCCGCTTACAAAGCGGTTCAATGCTTCTTGGAGCTTTCGCTCGCAAGGAGTACTTAGATGCCCGGGAATGATAGTAAAAAGGAAGTTGTGCTCCCAGCAGAATTTTGCATTTGGGTAAAGAAAGGAATCCAACATCATGTAGGGTTCTCCATCTAGTTAGCAGATAATATTTCCATATGTATTCATCCAATTGGAAAAATTCATTGAGATCGATCACATGTATATATTTTATTCCAAAGAAAACCTCCTTCTACCTCCTCCACCGTCGCAGGGGAGCGCCGCTCCTTTGGCCACCAAAGAGCCGCTCTTCACTGGCGGC